>CAEGAE010063610.1:0-159056 GCA_903067095.1 Girardinus metallicus | reverse complement strand
ATATATATATATATATATATACATATATATATATATATATGTATATTATTCAGGTATTACTTGACCCTCTCTTTAATTTCCATGAACGATGTAGACTCTGGATAGGTGTCAATGGGTCTCCAAGGACAACATGTCTCAAGTTGACCAAGGAGCCCAGTCCAGGTAGTGTTCAATTCATTCATTCATTGAACCATTGCCTTTTCTCCAAGCAGGGTATTTTAATTACTCTAATAGACAATATTATTATGGCAAGTTGTGTGTAGAAACATACACTCAACTTGCCATAACATGGGCCACGTCTTTAAAACTACTTGCTTTCACCCCCTCAACAATAACCTTGGTGTAATAATATAAAAAACATGTTTGAAACTCTAAGATGGCACAATCTGAGCCATATTCATCCAAGTCCACTCACAAACATGGACACATTCAACAAAACACAGACTAGGATGCAAATTGTTGTCAAGAGGCCCTTTGACACTTGGAAGTGAGAAGATGGAATCAAACCCACAACTTTTGAATTAAAAGACTACCTTTCCCTCTGAGCCACAGTCACCCCTGGTAGCATCACCTGTTCAGTGGGCTTCACAGATATTTACTTCCGACAACTTGTGACTTAACATCTATAATTTTGAAACAGTATTTTTGCAGCAGTGATGGGTAGTGTTTATATAGTTTTCATATAATTAAATTGTTTTTTGGAGCATATTTTTATGCGGTTTTGAAACTTTAAAATATTGCAACACATTGCCACCGGCTCTGGAGATGGATAGAAAAAATGGCCTATCTGTATAAATTGGGGATTTTATTTGTCCAGGAGGTGGCGGTAATGGATCATAAAGAATTATTCGATCATCGCCCATGAATAAATAGAAGAAGAGTTCATTTCTTAAAGCGCGCGTGATTGAGCTGAACTGGTCACGTGAGTTCACGTGGAAAAAGGGGAGGAGGGGGGAAACAAACATGGCCGATGAAACATTGGATGTAAACACAGCTGTTGAGGATCACGTAGAAAAACCAGAGCCAGGCGAACGGGAAGTTTCGGGTCCGGCGACCAACAATGAACCCACCGGTAGTCAATGTCGGGACCCACCCGAGAACATTCACCCGGCCGCGGCAGAGAGCAGCTGGTCGGCCCCTATCCTCTCTCTGGCTCGGAAGGCCACGGAGACGATCAGCAGCGGGATGAGCTACGCAGCCGCCCCAAGAAAAGCCTCCCAGGATTCCGCTGTGGCTTCTGCAAGCGACAAGGAGGCAGAAAATGATCTGAACAGCACTTCAGAAAAGCTTCCCGGTAGGTTGCAACTATTTCAAACTTTATTCAGTCAAAATAGGGACTACTTTCTTCCAAGTTGTAAACACTTAAAAGACTGTTACTTCCTCTTTAGTTTCTGTCAGTATCTGTCAGCTGTCACAACACATGACTCTGTGGGCATGAAATGTAGCTTGAGATTTGATGATATGCAGTTCTGTCAAGAGGTTTGTGCTTGTTATGGTGAAGTCACGCCTGTCTTACTGATGCAAAGTTTTTTTTATTTTTTTATTTTATAGTTGCACCCACTAAAGACCCAATGGCCATAGAGAGATCCAACCTCCTCAGCATGATGAAGTTAAGCATCAAAGTTTTGATCCAGTCCTCTTTGAGCCTGGGCAGGACTCTCGACTCCGAGTACCCTCCTCTTCAGCAGTTCTTCCTGGTCCTTGAACACTGCCTGAAACACGGCCTTAAAGGTGAGCTGTCCGGTCGACGGAAGCAAGCGTTATTTTCTGTGAGGACAGAGTTAAGGTTAGCATAAGTGACTTTTACACTCCGCGTTCTTTCAGCCAAGAAGTCCTTTATTGGTCAGAACAAGTCCATATGGGGCCCTCTGGAGCTTGTTGAGAAGTTGTGTCCAGAGTCTGCCAACATCGCCACAAGTGCCAGAGACCTGCCTGGCATTAGGTATGTTGTGCAGGGTTCCTGCTCCCTTCACAGCCTGGAAAGTATGGAATATCCTGGAAAAGGAACATGAATTTAGAAAAGTTATACCATTGTCAAATTGTGTGTATATGTATATATATATATCTGTTTTGTCTTTCTAACCATCTATCTGTTCTACTATCGGTCCATCTATCCGTCTATGTTTCTGTTTTTCTTTCCATCAAACCAGCAGTCTCTATCCTTTCCTCTACTCATTCATCCATTAATCACTGCTGTAAATTGATTAATCTGGAATCTGACTGGAGTAGTAGTGAATTTTGACATAAACATGCGTAGAAACTATTGATGAACCGATATACTTTTTTCACTTCCGATATAGATACAGATATCCAAGGCTTAGTATCGGCTGATTCCGATACAGAAGAACATCGCTGAATTTACTTAAAACGTTTCTTTTTTTTTTAAACACAGATATAAATGTACTGAATTACACATTTGATAACACTGCACCACTACAGCACACTTAAGTACACCCATAGCTCACAAGCTAGGTGAAACTTATAAAAAAAATCACAACTTAAACTTTTTCAGTCAGTGCAATTAGGAGTATAGCAGCCAACGTAAAATAAATGATAAAGTTACTGAAACTGACAAAAACAACAGGTTGACTATGTTGGCCAAACATGTAATAATAAAATGCAGCAAATTTTTCAAATGGTTCAGACAACTCAATTCTGAATATAATGTGAAATGAATAATAGAGCTTGATGTTGCTCAGAGTACAAAAGCGTAGAGTTAGACTGAATAGATCTGCCCTTATGGATCAACCATAATGTCACCATTACCAGATCTAGAATTTTTTTTTTTTCAACACGGGGTTGGTACAGATATTAATATCGTATTGGTTTATCTCTAGTAGAAACACTGGTAACGACAAAAAGTCAAGAACCCTTTCCACCTGTGTAGTTGTGTTCATGTTCTGCTGCTCTTCCCCAGAACGGGCTTAGGGCGGGCTCGGGCCTGGCTGCATTTGGCGCTCATGCAGAAGAAAGTAGCCGACTACTTGAAGACCCTGTTGGACCGCAAGGACCTCCTGAGGTTTGTAAAGTCAAGAAGGAAGAATTTACGCCGCAGGATGAAAAGCGAGTACAAAAGTGTCATTTTGTGTAAATTTCAATCCCCTAGTGAGTTTTACGACGCTGGCGCTTTAATGCTGGAGGAGGAAGGCGCAGTGATGGGAGGGCTGCTCGTTGGCCTCAATGTCATTGACGCTAATCTGTGCATTAAAGGGGAGGACCTCGACTCTCAGGTGAGTACTCGGTAAAAAGCTGCAGCTGTTCAGACTCCAGTTTGTAGCTAAACAAGTTGGCGTTATCTCTCCTTCACTTTAAGGTGGCAGTCATTGACTTTTCCCTCTACCTGAAAGATGCCACCAGCAGCGAGACGCCAAAGGAGTGAGTGGACTTTACTTGGTCAATGCGACTAACGCTAACAAAAACGTTACAACGTGCTCAAAAGTTCATTCCTTTCCGACGTTTCTTTTTCTCTCAGTGATGGAAAAATGACAGCCATTCTAGACCAGAAGCACTACATAGAGGAGCTGAATCGGCACTTGAGCGGCACCGTCACCGACCTGCAGGCGAAGATGGACTCTCTGGAAAAGACCAACAGCAAGCTCGTGGAGGAGGTTACTGGCATTTTAACTTCACTGTAAGATCTCCGTGTATTTACTTGACCAATTCTAAGTGCAATAAATACTTTTGCTCTTCTTAGCTGACAGCAGCAACAGACAGAATCAACTCTCTGCAGGGGGAACAGGAACAGCTCAGGCAGGAGAATGATTCCATCCTGCTGACGAGCCAGAAGAAGGAAGAGGTTTGAAACCATTTTGCAGGAAGAGACTGAAAGCTTCTTAAAAATTAAACAAGGCTACAGAATATAACCCTGTTTCTTTTGTTGTTGTTGTGGTCGTTGTTGCTCTCAGGCAGCACTTCAGGACAGTCAGGTGGAGCTGGAGACATACAAACAGACTCGACAAGGTTTGGATGAGATGTACAGTGTGGTGTGGAAGCAATACAAAGAAGAAAAGCGAATTCGCCAGGTTTGTTACTGCAATATTGCAATGAATGACTGAGTCATTCCAAGACATGGATATGCTTTGATAGCCATTCCATTGCAACTGTGTCTGTAATCTGGACTTCAATTGTTTTTTTTGTTTTTTTTTTCCCCACTATTGTCCTTCCTCAAACCTGCATCCCTTATCAGGTTAACGTGCAGTGTTAAGTTTTCTGCCACTTGTAGTAATAAAGAAACTTTTCAGATTTCGTCTTATTTTAACAGAACACTTTCTTCCACATGTTCGATGAGTCTGCTACTTGGCTCTTGGCAAACAAAAAGGCCAGATTGGGCAAATGCACGACTAATATTTGTCTCGTCTGCCTGGCTCTCTGTGGAGTTATCATAGGTCTTTTTGCTACATACATTCGTTCTTAATATTTTTAGTCTTAAAGTATATTTGACTCTGCTGTCTTGGGTTTAAATACGCGTATGCCAGGAGTTGGAGCGTGAGCTGGAGCTTCAGGTGGGCCTAAAGAAGGAGATGGAGGTGGCCATGAAGCTACTGGAGAAGGACATCCATGAGAAGCAGGACACTCTGGCGGCCTTACGGCTCCAGCTCGACCAGGTCAAGACTCTTAACCTGCAGATGTTCCATAAAGCAGAGGTGGGAATGGTCGCGTGTGCTGTGTTTCACCCCACCCACCACACAATGCACGCATTTGAACAAGCTGGTTGGTCTCCTAGGATTCAGGGCGACAAGCGGAGAAAAAACAGGCGGAGGCGGTGCAGCTGGAGCAGAGGATAAACGAGATGGAGAAGGCTATGGTGGAACTAGAGGAGCGGTATGTGCCGGTGGGTTTTGCTTGTGTTGCTTGTTAAAATGCTCTGGGTTGGTTAATTTGCCTGCTTGACATTTCAGGCTGCAGAAATCGGAGCAGCAGAGTCGACAAACCGACCAGTCAGACAAAGACATGAGGGTGGAGCTGGAAGCAAAAGTCGATGCTTTCCAGAAACAGCTAACAGACCTGGACACGTTAAGGTTCTCACACACGCAGAGGGTATAACGGGTGCAGGGCACAAAAAAAAAAACAAAAAAAACAACTGACACACGAATATTAAGGTGTTGCAGGCTGAAACCTTATAGGAGGTAAATGGAATTAATTTAAATGCTGATTTGAAGTACATAATTAATGTGTGACTCTTTTCTTACGCAGAACGGGGTTAGAGAATGAGCTGCGTGCAGAGAGAGAACAGAGACAAAGCTTGCAGAAAGCTCTGCAACGAGAACAGGACAACAGTACCGAACTCCGCACCCAGCTGCAGCAGCTGCAGGGCCTCCACACGGTCAGTTCACGGTACAAACAGAGGTTCATCTCTAGAAATTAGTATATTTACTTGAGGTTAATTCATTCCAGGATTACAGTTTCTACAGAAATAACAATTCATTTGTGTTCCTGGTGCAGGAGCTGCAGGATTTGAAGACTGAGAAAAAGCAGCTGCAGCAGAGGTGTGAACAGCAGGAGCAGACACTACAAGAAATGGGCCTGCATCTTAGCCAGTTAGTACCTACATATAAATATATTGAATTCCCCCCCCCCCCCCTTACGTTAATATAAGTCGTTTTTTTATCACAAAACATTTCTGATTCTGCCATTATTCCTGTCAAAGGTCTAAACTCAAGATGGAGGACTTTAAGGAGGTTAACAAAGCGCTGAAGGTAACGTATCGATGAGCAAATAATGGTGCTGGAAGAGGGAAGATGGTAACTTTTAAACCCACCTCCACAGGGCCACGCATGGATGAAAGACGATGAAGCCACACAATGCAAGCAATGCCAGAAGGAGTTCTCCATCTCGCGTAGAAAGGTTGGCTTTTCCACGTGATTTTTTTTTTTTAACATGTTTTTTTTTTTTTCTGATATGTAGCATGGCACAGATTTTAATCTAAGGTCTCTGCTTGCAGCACCACTGCAGAAACTGCGGCGACATCTACTGCAACACTTGTTCAAGTAATGAGCTAGCCTTACCGTCCTACCCTCGGCCCGTGAGAGTGTGCGACGTGTGTCACTCGCTCTTGCTGCAGAGAAGTTCCTCCACAGCTTCTTGACAGAACTTTATAAGTTTCTACAGAGACTTCCTAACACTGGAGAAACCCAACCACTAAAGTTAGGAGCGTACAAGACTAATTACAACCAGGTTTGGCGTTTCATTGTTGGTCAATTTGAAATTCAGGCGCATTTACTTGTCTGTATTAAACAATGGGTGACATTTTTTTAAAACACTGATAGGATGAACTAAAGATTGCAATGACTGTTAACTAAAAAGGTTTTAAATGTTTCATTAGCTGAAGAAAAAACTGAGTACTACACAAGATTAGATGCAACAATCAGTCTAATTAGCCAGATTTCCCTTGAGTTGCATTGATCAGCAGATGTAATGCATACGCATTTGTGCATAAATAGGGATAATTTAATTCAATATCTAAGAAAAATCTCTCAATATGTAGATATTTTGCAAAATGTATTGGCTACAAACAAAGCCTGATTGTTGCATCTCTAGTAACTAGTCTTTTATAACAGAAAACTGGATGTATACTATGTAAAACTGATGAGTTTTGCTAGGATTTCTGTTAGTTCATATAACTTCAGCTGCCTCGGCATTGGATGAAGGTGTGTGTAAACAACTGCAGAATCTGAAATAATCAAACTTTAGAATGTATGAAATTGAAGCTTTGTAGATTGTCAACTTCTGCAAAAACCATTTGTATAATCAGCAAATAATTGACTTTTATAAATCTATTTGATAAACCAATAAAACCAGTTTTTTCCAGCTTTACTTTCATTAAGGTATTCCAGACTAGTTTATTCACTTTGTGCACAGAAAATACAAATAGCATTCAAAGCTGTAAAAACTTCCATGGTAGCAGATTTTAGATTTGCCATTCACGTAGCCCTCATCACAAAAGAAAAGTCCAATGAACAGTCATAACATTAGGAAACAAAACACCTGCACACCATGAAGTCAGATTTACATTTTTAACTGAAACACTTAAGAAGCAAAATGAGGTCAAACATCCAAAAATACCAGACAGATTTTCTGCTCATGCATTCCTTGAATCGTGTAAAGTCCACCAGTACGGGAAGAGTTAGCCTTCAGAAACAGGCAGGTGTTTGGAGAACAAAATGCATCACTTCTGGATGACGGGACATTAACGTGGCTTTTGTAATGATTCGGGTTTGGGAGGGATGGGGAAGACAACACTTCAGTTACACTTCTTGTGACGACAAATGATCACACTTCTCTTTGTAAATCACCCACTTAAAAAAATACAAATCCCACCCCTCAGTACTTTTCAAGAGACAACCTCACCTCATCATCCTATGTTTAATAAAGTGAGACATTTCCAGTCCTTCCAGCAAAATGCTGAGTTAAAAACATGAAATTAAGGGTTGAGAGTGAGAAAAAAACAAAACAAAAAAAAAAAAAAACAAAACAGAAAAACTACATTCCCCATCCCCCACCAAGTCCATTCATTGAGCCTCTGCTTCCACCTCCACCACCGCCGTAGTAACTGCTTCCCATTCCGCCCTGGTTACCTAACAAGAGAGAGAATAAACACCATAGGACCCAAGAGTTCATTCATGTAGCCATGCACAACAAATCATGTTATACATCTCTTAAAATGGTTATTATTAAAAAGGGAACAGGACTGGTCACTGAATGGAAAACCAATATAACATCAACTGTGGGCTTTTATTTCTAGTCCAAGTAAATGGACTAGAAATAGTCCATTTCTAGCCCAAGATTTTTTTTTAATTTATTTTCATTTTTTAAACCTACCAGAGGTAGTGTCTCGGCTATGAAAAAGTTTTACTAAATGAGTGTTAAAAAAAAAAAGCAACTGTCAAAAAAAAACAGTTGCTTTAATCTTTCTCAGCATAGCCATGCTTGATTTCCTGTTTGTGAGATATTTAATTGTTCTTATAACAGTAAACTTAACTTTATTTCAAGTTTTTACAGTATGTAGCAGGAGAAATTACCATAATGCTGTGGCCTAAATGCAGGCTGTTAAAATCATTAACAGTTCTCACTACACATAAAACAAACTGTATAAAAAGAAAATCACCTTTCAAAACAAAAAAAAAAAAGCAAAGATGGGAAACACAGCGAGGATGAAGTTCATCACTGAGCAGCTGCAGAGCTTTATACAATTTTTTTTTTCTTTTGCTTTTTATAAATACTTTTCATTGTGATTTACTAAAGCTCCTAGAAATGAAAGAGTCAAAGCAAAGGTAGAAGAAAAGTTAAAAGAGCTGACACTCACTATATTCACTGTAGCCGCCCATGTTTCCTTGGCTGCTGTACCCACCAGAGTACCCTGAGCTGAGCTGGCCACCACTGTAAGACGACTGGTTACCTGTGGAGGACAAACCACGATGGGCCTGAGAGGACACTCAAACAATACTTTTTTTTTTTTTTTTACATAAAACCCTTATTTAAGAAATTGCTCTACTCTGTTTAGGTTAACTCAATATTCTTTTTATCACCAAAGTAAAACATCTTGGTCGTATCCAAATACATAACACAAAATTACACCTGCTACCAAATCAGTGACTCATTTTGTAAATTGTCTGGCATTTACTAGCTTTTGAAATTATTTTAAACTAACATTAAGTGTAGAAAACCACCCATTTTTCTTAGTTATTTAAAATTGGGAAACAAGGGAAAAAAATGGCATTTATATAAAGCAAAATGTGATGATCTTAAGGGGAAGAGCAAAAATGAAGCAATTTAAACATAAAATGTGTATTCCAATTAACTCTACTGGTACTTTCCTGTTATGTTTTGTGAAAAAACAAAACAAAGGATGAATATGTTGGAGCTGTGATGGTTTTAATGCTGTTTTAAATAACTGTCAAGAGAAGCGTGTCTATAGGTGAGGGTGAGCTCCTACTCACTTCAGTCCATTCTTATGCTAAACCATTTTAATCATACAGTCCGATTGATAACCAGTCAGTCATTTCAAAGTCTAATAGCCCAATTAAAATCAACTACAAATAAAATAATTTTAAAAAGAAAACTGCATTTCAGTCTCTGGTAAAAGTTCCTTTCTCAACAAGCATCTCTTCATTATAAGATTTTTTGCTATAAAACAATATTTAAAATTATAACTGTTATAATAGTTGGCAACCTTTGAATGGGCTTATTTACTAAAAGAAATAAATTAAAGTCATACAATTTTTAAGTAATAAGGTATTACTGCATCTTGTTTTTTCTTAACCCTGACACTTACTCATGCCACCCATCATCTGACTACCGTAGGCTCCGTTACTGCCCCCTGCTGTGGAGTTCAAGAACAGCTCTACATAGCGATGCTCTGTAGGGGAAACAAGTCATTATGATTGTGCAGACTTAAAAGAGAGGCTGGTTAAATGCAGTTATTTTTAAAGTGAACCATAACAAACTCACGCATGTTGGCTTTATCTTTGGACATTGCTGCAACAGCATCTTCATGCGTTGCAAACTCTACGTCTGCCTCTCCGGTTACTCTCCCATCTGGGCCGATCTCAATGTGGACCCGCACAGGATTCAACGGAGAGAAGAACTAAAAAAAAAAAAAAGGTAAGAAAAAACAAGCGTGTGCCGAGGAGATTCGTGATAAATTCCACAGAAAGTATGGCATGTAGGTGAGACGGTGAGGTGTCTCTTACATTGTAGATGTCCGTCTCTGTGGCTCTGTATGGCAGCCCCCTCATGTGGACGCAGTGACCTGTTGTGCTTTGAAAGGAAGAGCTGCCATCGCCATACCGTCCATCAGACACACCTGAAAACACAGATTAACACATGGTCTTACAGCTTAATCTCATTAGTTACACCATGCAGCACTGGCACACACAGATATACAAGGTACACACACTCATGGTAAAAAGAAAGTCCATACCCTTAGACGTCTCAATTTTGGTTTCATCTTTTTCAATAAAAAAAAAAACAAAAAAAAACAGGATAGCCAGGGTGGCTTTCTACATTTAATGTTAGTTTAAAATAATTTCAAAAGCTAGTAAATGCCAGATAATTTACAAAATGAGTCACTGATTTGGTAGCAGGTGTAATTTTGTGTCTAATTGCACCCACCTCCTCCGTAGCCACCTCGACGCATTCTGTCATAGGAGCCTCCTCGGCCCATCATGTTGTAGCCGCGTCCACTCGAGGGCCGGTCGTAGGGACCCGGTCTCTGCATCCCCATCGGCTTCCTCTGGGGTTCGTAGTGGGTCCGCACCTCAGCGCGGCTGCTCTTGAATATCTCAATATACCTAAGAGTATATAGAGAAAACCCTTCAGGCACGGGGGAAGTGAATGAAACTGCATTTGCTTAATACTGGGCTATGCAGATGCTGTTATGATGTATTCCATTGGTAGTAAAGCCTATGAGTACCTAACATTTGTTAATTGAAAAAAAAAAACAAAAATAAAAAAAAATAAAATGGTAATTGAGTTTAAGAGAAATATTTTCCAAATTAACAAGGGCCTTGGTAACTTTAAACTTTTCTTATGGTTATCTGAGGTAATTTTGAAATCTGATGCATACTGCAGTATACTCTTGGTCTTTACCATGACAGCCAGCATCCTGGTTTAGGAGAGTCAGAGGTCAGCCCTACTGAGCTGACCTCTAAGCGTTGCCTACAGCAGTGGGCTCTGGAGCCAAGTGTGTATTCTCCCTTTGATTTTACCACCAGGGAGACTCCTGACCATTTAAAACCTGGACTCAAACAGTCTTTATCTTAAAATTTGTTGCATGTTCCAATCAAGCTCTCAACTATTATTTTTAATGAAGCCCTAGCACTTATTATCCCACTGAAAATCTGGAATGTATGCAGAGTTTGATCCAGTATAGCAGTTTTTGTGTGTGTGGGTGTGTTCTAATTATTATTCATATTCTAGATGTAGTGTCAGTTTAGCATTTGGTTCAGATGTTGAATGTGCACACCATAAGAAAAGCAACTTATCCAGCCAGCCAACCAACCATCCCCACCTGTGCCCTATTCTTTCCTTGTGTTTCTTTAGAGCCTTTTCAGCTATATCCTGTGAAGCAAACTGCACGAAGGCCTCCCCCGTACTCCTCCCCTGGATGTCCACCGGCAATGTTATCCCATTTGGCACGATTTCCAACCCTTCAACCCAAGGACAGATAACCCCAGCAGGGGACATATTAAATCACATGCCCAATAACAGAGAGAACTTTCTCTAAAGAGAGATAGAAAATTTTACATCACACATACACCAGTTCAGTTTCAACTGGCCATTTAAAGGAGTCACATTTATTATACTCTGGGGGTAAAGTAGAAATGACAGGGTAGAGTAAGCATATGAAAAAGAGAGGGGGTAGGGGGGACTTGTGTGGGGAAAACCAGGGTAGTATTGGAGTGTGGGTGAAAAGAGAACAGGAGTTTGGTGGGTGACATGAGTAAAATTACGGTTTACCTGTGAGATACTATACAACAGTCTTATACTGCAAGTTAAGAAAACGGATTTAGGAGACGAAAGCAGGGAGAAATGTGAACAAAATGAAGGTAAAATAAGAGAGAGGTTTTATCAGTGAAAAGTAGAGATGCACCGAGAATTCGTCGGGCGATTTTCAGTAAACCTGCTGGTTGGACACTGTAACAAAAGCTCTTCAACACTGTAGCTTCTAAGAGAAAAAAACAAAACAAAACCTAAGCTATTTTCAGTGTATGTGGGGTGTTTAAGAATGAAGACAAAGGAAGCAGAGAAGCCATTTAAAAAAGGAACTACTTTCTACAGAGATGCGTCGACTGTTCACTCAGGCTACAACAACAAAAAGCTAGACGTTGTAGAGTGCTGGGTATTATTCGCTGTACTGGACTTTGCTGGGCACAAAAAAAGGAACCGCCCGCTTTTACCCGCACTCTGGATGTTTTTTTTTCAAACAGGTAAAGGAGGTAAGGCTATTGAAAAAGATTAGCGCTGATAACATCTTCATTTATTGCAAAAAGCTTTGAGCTTTCAACCTTTTATGTAACATGCACAATTAAAATATTCAGACAGCCTTTTAGCAATCTCAGAGTTAAGGTAAAGGCCTGCATTAGAACGATACACACCA
The DNA here is from genome assembly GCA_903067095.1 of Girardinus metallicus. Lineage (NCBI taxonomy): Eukaryota > Metazoa > Chordata > Actinopteri > Cyprinodontiformes > Poeciliidae > Girardinus > Girardinus metallicus. Next base: position 146,959 of record CAEGAE010063610.1, on the reverse strand, counting down.
CATAAATAACTAAGAGGATGTAAAATGCAATTTAAAATATAAACTCTAAACTTTCACCTTTCTTTTAAATTAGTAAAACCCTGTATTACGGTGAACTCTTTCTCTCTCAGTGCGACGCACCAACGATGGTCACAGAGGAAATATTTTGGTTCTTGTATTTTTGGCGCTTCAAAAAAACCCAAAAACAAACAAACAATCAGCTTTTAAAATAAAGGTACCAGGGAATATAAACCAGTCACAAATCCTCGATCGGTGCATCTCTAGTGGAATATAATAGAATCAGACCCGACTTAAGAAAAATATTTGATGTGTGATTGCTCTATATGGACAATGGTGTGAAGATGAAAAAGGGTATTTACATACACACTCCAGATCCCTAATAAATCATCAAATACTTAAATAAGAAAAAACCGAAGTTCAAACTTTCAACTGCCTTCTTTTTCCTCGAGTCATTTCTTTGCTCATTACCATAAACTAATTCATTTTATGATTCTATGTTCTCGCAACACACTCTAAAAGCTAATTAACCTAAAGAGCACTTCTTGCACAGAAGCAGCAAGAATCGGTGCTGTAAAAGAAAGGAACAAAGAAAGGAAGACGGGACAATAATATTTTATTCCTAACCCGAAAGGCAGTTACAACAAACAAACAGAAGCTTTTACCTGAAAAAAACTGCACAATCTCCTCCTTGCTGCAGCCAAAGGGAAGGCCTCGGAGGCGCACAAGCCCATCTCCTGCCGTCTCTGGGCAATTTGGCCCAGTGTGCTTCATGACCCAATCCATCTCAACATTGTTGGATTTAAACACTGTTTTGCGTGAAAGGAAACAATTTGTTAAGGCAGTGTCACAGAAAAATACAACATCTGTCAAAGGAAGGACTCTGTCGTACGCACCCTCAACGTATCTGTGACCCATAGTTTCTCTATCCTTCTTCACGGCTATCTTCAGGTCTTCTTCCGACTCCAGTTCCACAAATGCTTCTCCGCTAGGGCGGCCCTCTCTTGTGTAGGTGAAGTGTATTCCATTTCCATTGTTCAGAATTTTGCAGCCTAGAAAGAGGTTTTATGGGGAAAATTATGTCCATGCTGTAAAATTTCTTACAGTAACAACTAACTGTTGTAATTCTGCAAGCTATAAGTGTAGGGTCAGGTTGGACAGTCGCTGGTTTAAGTAACTCTGTACCAAATTCATTCATAGCTATCTGCCTGGTGGGTCATAAAAATACTTAAGTCAACACAGTGGCTGCGTTTTTCCCATTGTGTGGTAAAACGCTCCAAGGATACTTTCAAGCTATTTATATCTGTGCTGAATTCTGGTTTTAAGTACAAGATATGTATTGAATTTGACTCAACTGATCATCTGTTCTCAAATGTGATACATTTCTGTCTAGAAGTGATACTGTTGTATCCTGTGGCTGCAATTTGTTTCACACCATTGTGTTGTGCATTTGTAACATGACAAAAGTGTTTAAATGTAGAGCATGCAGCTGTACAATAGAAGAGCAGTCTTTTTTTTTTGCAGAGATAGGATGATGAAGAGTTTATATTTACAAGTTAAATGTAATGTTCCTCCCTCCGGCATACGTACCTGAGAAAAATCTCTGAACTTCATCTACTGAACAAGACCAAGGTAGACCCCTGATTCGCACAACATATCCCTCATCAGCCATGACTTTTCCCAATTCCTGACAGGAAAAACAAACACAAGTTAGCATGTCTAATCTACATGTCTGTTACAAAGAAATCATGTTAAAAACATTCTTCTAGACCACTCTGCAGCAGATGATGTGTGTTTCTGTTAATAGAATGACACATGTGCAAAGCAACCTTCATTGGCTGTGTTCATACCCTTGGCCAATTTAACTGACATCTACTGTAGAGAGCCGAATATGTTTAAATGTTGCTTCAAAACACAATATGACTGAAAAATATTACGTTTTACAGAGAGGAGGACTATAGCTGATCTGTAACAGCGCCCTCTCGCGCCTATTGTTTTTAAACACTCGTCATTATGTATCAAATCATAAATGACCAGTCTATGTAGAGCAACATATCCTCACGAGCAACAAAAAAAAAAAAAAAATCAATCCACACACAAGAATTATTAAAATATTTGAATTATACCTCAAGCAATCATTCAACAGCGCGAACTAGCAGTAGTTCTTGTGGCAACAAAAGATTCGTAGCTAACTGAAAACATTCAATCGACATTTAGTGTACAGTTGAGGCCTTACGATTAATGCTCGATACTTTATTAACTCCAAATGTGTACATGCAATTATCTACACCTTCATTTGTTTTTAAATAAAAAGTGTGTGGCCTACAGCACGCTCGCGCCGCACCCGGATACAAGAACAATAGCGGCCCTTTCAACCAGCGCCATGTTCTTAGCTTCAACGGCTAACATTTTAACTGAGGCTGCGATGTAACTGCTAACTTTACTTTACAGAGTACATTCTGTTACCGTAATGAGTAAAATAAACGCTGTTTAGGAATGAAACTAATAAGCAAAACACCAAAGACGTTTAAACATTTACCTGTTCAGCCGAAGATGCAACACGCCGTAGCTCTATGGTAGGACCCGCTTGCGTGATGCGGATGAAACCTCGCGCTGTGTTGCCAGAATGTTCCATCTATCCCCCTTTCAGGGCGCCCTTTCAAGACATTACAGAAGGAGTACTGGTCTTAACTACTACTCAACTGTCAAGTTTTAGATACATCCCTACCAAATATACTTTTATAAATGAGGCTTAAAGTAAATAACGGCACAAGACTTTAACATTTGCCAAATCTTCAGAAATATTATAAAATCGCACAAAATGTAGGTTTCTTTTTGCACCTGGCAATCCCCGGCAGGATGACGTTGCTACCCGAGGCCCAGTCTGGCCTGGCCTTCAGCATCTTCTGGCCTACAAATCCGAAAAACATGGTTTACAGTGATCAGTTACTGCTTTTTTAGTATTATTTTAATGTAGAGGTTGTTTAATACCTCACATTTTACACCACCTGCCTATGTAAGTAAATTAAAAACAGCACAGTAATTATCACACACATTTTTTTATTACTGTTTTACACCAAAAAGTTATAGAAGACATTTACAATTTCTTCTATAACAGTAATCCAGGTAAAATTACATTATATTGAAGCTGTAAACCTGGCTGATTACAATATGCAACTGTTGGCATTGGTGGAAATAGAGGGACATTATTTTTTTTAGCATGTTGCTACATATTAATCTTGGAAATTGTAAATCCAAGATACTGTCAAACCAGAGTGGCCAAGAGAGATGACACAGAATGTCTCCAAAGAATAAAACTCTTGAAATCACTCAAGGCCTTTTTATGTTTTCTTTTCTTATTTAAGCTGTTTAGTAGTCAATCAAAAAAGACTCTAAGACAGTTGTGCATTTCTGTAAGTAGGAGGAAAGTTTTTACATATTATATATATGAGGTACTTGTTTCTTTTTCTAGCACGCACAGTGACATTTTTTAGCCCTTTAGTCATTTATTGAACACACTTTAATACTATTTAAATTTTTTTCAGCTAATAAATGTTTAATATTTCTAGACACTCAACTTTGCTTACATTTTTAGAAGTTTACCTATATTGCAACAAAAAGTTTTTGATTATTGATCATATACCATATATTTCATATATTTTTGTAAAAGTCAAAAGTATATTATCAACTTTATTGAAAGATGGAGCCTTTAGAACATTTTATTTCAAGTCCACACATTTTTTGATTTATTCTAAAAATATTCCACAGTCAAGGAAAAAAAAAATGTACCGGTACATATATTTTACAGTGCTCAAATAAACAAATAAGTAAACATATACACACCAGTTTGGGAAATGTTGACGAATTACCTTATAGACATTCTCCAAAAGCAATTAATTGTCAACTTTAATTATGTACTTTGCATCTAAAAAGTTCCTTTTTGTGTCTGTGCAAATATTGCACATACCTGCAGCAACATGCTTGCAAAACTGTCAGGAGTTCTGAAAAATATAAAGGAACATAAAAACAGAAAAAATGTGACATTGGCATATTAATAACAATACACTTAAGTAACACAGCATTACTTGTTTGTCATGTAAATTCACACTTAGCAAGTCAATAAAGAAAGGCAGAAGCCACTAGTACAATTGCAAATTGTTCTTCCATGAATTTAAAATTCCCCGGTGAATTTAGCTAAACTAATAAAACAAGTAACTAGTTAAGTTGGCCTACCATGTCATGTTCGTTCTACAGCCTCGTGATATTGGTAAACCTAACATGACGTTGCGGTCTCGTGTTTGACAAGCAGAAATGTGGCCCAATATGAAACAGAGGTCTATCTTGCTCAGCCAATAAGGTGAAAAGGATTCTCCACAGAGGCGGTGTTTCTGAGAAACAGTGCGTATCGGGTTAGGTTGTTAGAAAGTTAATGGCTGGGGGAAAGAGAACCTCCTCAACCCTCGCTTCGGGAGAGTTTCTGGATTCCCTGAAGTAAAATCAAGCAAATATCTTCCAAGAAAGCACCTGGACGGACGTTTAAGTTAACTAATAGCCCGTTAACACGCGTATCGTGAACAGAAGTATGCAGGATGCAGTAGCCGGGACGGCAATGCTGACGGACGGCTTCGAGGACGAGATTGACTCGGTGACTCCTCGCTCCCCAGTGGCAGGGATGGGGGTAGGAGCGACACCAGGAGGAGTCGGACTTGGAGGCATTGGGATTGGTGTTAGTGGGAAGAAAGTGCGTTTGTACGGCGAGCCCGGTGGACCTGCCGCAGAAAGACTGGATTTCAAACTAGCGGCCGCGGCCGTCCTCTCCTCGGGTCCGGGATCCGGCAGCGACGAAGACGAGGTTTCCGAGGTAGCAACGCTAAGCTAGTTAGCTTAAGCTTAACCGTTGGCAACCACCCCCTCCCAGGCCGCTTAAATTACGTATAGTTAACAAACACAGCGGAAAAATAGTATCCCCTCTCACTCCAGAAGCTTATGAACAGCTCGATGTCGACGGTGTTTGGTAAGACGGGGGCAGTTATTCATGCCAACAGGCTGAAATGTTTTATTTATGCAGCGCAGGCTGTGGCCACGGCCTAGTTCGGGTGGAAGCAACTACGGCCTCGTTCGGTGCTGTCGTCTCGCAACACCCATCACAAGTTTGCTGTCTCTCAGCAGCTTTCCAGCCACAGCGTATGCTAGATGTCCAGAAAGCCTCGGACGCACAGGGCCAGCTAAATGCCAGCCATTTCGTAGTTGTGGTGCAATTACGTCACTTTTCCAAATCATGTAAATTAACCGGGATCTTACCTCTGCGAACTTTTCCAACACGTTTAGGTAATCACGTTTAAGCCCAACAACTCTGGTGGTCCACATTTGGTTCTGATAAATAAGCAAGCTTTTTTTTTTGTGTGTGTGTGTGTGTGTAAACTTCACCTACTCGTCTGACCACCACGAGTGTCAGCTTGATTCGTCTCGCCACATATGAGAACAGCTTGGATACATGTGATGTGACTTTCCACGTCTCATGCAGACAGACAGGTGTGATTGCATCTGTGGTAGTGTTTATTATCACACCACATGTACATGTTTGATCTGTGATCGTAAACAAATAGATAGCACCCCAACTTTTGGTAGATTTTGTAGAGTCGTAGCATTTCTACAGATGAAATGCAATGTTTTAGAACTGCTCTGCATGTTTTCTGTGAGCATTAAATGGGGTTGACCTTGTTTTTGACAAAAGCAGACATGCTCATTTTTAGATTGGTTGATGGTAAACACTTCACTTGCACAAACTGGCAAAGTTATTTATTTTGTCACTTGCACCCTACCTTCAAGTTTACTGTCAGAAAGCCTACTGGCAGGTTGTTATGGGATGTGGAAAGATTTGACACCACTGACCCTTGGACATTGTTCCCTTCGAGGTGTCTTCGTTATACTTTTCTAACATTTGACCCAAGGATTATCTGCCTGAAAACCTAAAGTCATGACTGTCAAGTAAGGATGTCAGCTGACAGCACTGTCAATATGATCTGGCTGTTTTTGTCTGAACATCTGCTTTGTAATAGTCAGAGAAGACGATGACAATTTTGCCACTTGCACCTGATTCAGACAGTTGAATCAGGTTGCTAATGTATAGCATCTTTGCTATGTTTAGAGCAGAAATAGGACATTTGTTGTTGTGTTGTAGTCCAGTGGAGAGCTTGCTACTCTGGGCAGTAGCTAAAATCTGAGCCCCGGGATTAAGCAGATGCCATTCTAGGCCTTTCCAACTCTCTGGATACCAACACGCTGGGAGCTGTAGTTCATTTAATAGGGAAGACTGATATCCATTGTTTATCATGAAGGCCTTTCAAAACTACATCTCCCATGCTCCATTGTGCTTTACAATATAACTAAATTCCTCCTAAATACTGAATGTTGACTCTCTTCCCATATTAGCTCTAGAGACTGAAAGCATGCTTTAGTTTTATTAAACTTCTTGGAAACGATGTTTTTTTTTTTTAACTCCTCTGTGACATTGATTTGTGATCCAGCCAAGCAAAATATTTTGTTTAAGATGTTTTATAAAAACAGCAATGTTTCATTCTTTCATTGATGCAATTACTGAGTAGACAAAAAAAGTAAATTGTCAATGTTTGCAGAAGGATTTATTAATACTTACATAAGATAGCAGTTATTTTAAGTTCTAATGATTCTTCTTTTCCTTCTTGGGTTAATCTTATAATTTAGCTTCATAGGAATCCTTTTTATTCTGAGGTTTGTTAAAATTTTAAATATTTAGTTGTTAAGCTGACGTTAAGTATATATACAAGTTGTCCTGATATGTTCTCCATTACCACTACTTCTTTCTGCATAGGTCACAAATGTTAAAATATTTATAAAGAGCAAAGAAATGGACGAGATGGGGGGGATAAACATTAAACCGGAAAATTTCAACGACATTTTATTAACTATTATGCAGAGATATTTTTTCCCCCTACGCCTGTTTGTAAATAATTGTAGTTTTTCTTAAAGGTTTCCTTAATGCATGCACTCCTTAGACTTCTGTGCATGAATAGATCATCTGCAATGCAAAACATGACAACAAAGTGTGCCGAAGCTCAGGTATGAGACTGTAGTGGTGAATTTGGGCAGCTGACTCTCAGCTGAATCCGACTGTGTGCAGAGGTTATAATTCCTCACCATAATAACGCTCTCTGCACTTGGACGCCGTTGTCCCTGTGCTCCTTCTTTTGCTTTCTCTCTGTTCGGAGAAACTGTAAATAAACAAGAGCAACATGCCTGGTCTTTTTATAGATAGTGGACTTATGTGGAGGGTGTGGGACCTCTTTTATACGATGCAATGTAAACAGTAGTTACAGTAATGTGATACTTTGATTTATTTTATTTCCCTTGCCGATTTGTTCTACTTTTCAGTCCCCAATCCAGATATAGTGATGGTTGCCTTTTAAGCGATGGCTTGCGAATCAGATTTAGGGTGACATTAAAGACTAACTTGAAAACCAAAGCAGTCGAGCAAATTTGAATTAATCACCAACCTTTTCCTGTCTCTCCCAGGTGGAGTCATTCATTTTGGACCAGGAGGACCTGGATAACCCCATTATGAAGACAGCCTCAGAGCTGCTTTTGTCCAGCGCCACAGACGGAGTCGATTTGAGGACTGTAGATCCAGAGACTCAAGCTCGACTCGAAGCTTTACTGGAAGCTGCAGGTACGACGGCTTTTATCCGAATTAATTTCACCCGCAGACGTAACACATGAGACTGTGCCGTTAAACACTGCATTCATGGTCACACCCATTTTTAATACAACTTGTCTGAAGTCATTCTTTTAACATACACTAACATTCAATAAGGAGGACCACACCTTTTTTTTTCTCTTAATCCCTAGAAAGGTGGAGGCCTTACATTGTTCAAAAGAAACTCTCTAACATATTATTTATTTTCCCTTCGGTGACTTCATTTCTTGAGGTCACTGAAAAATTTGTCAAATTACTACAGCGAGACCATACCGCTTCTTTTTTCAACCAACAGTTTACACTTATTTTTAAGATGGAAGGTTATAGGAACGGAGTAACCCACTCGTCTTTGCTTTTCCTACTTTGCTACCGACTCGGTCTGCTTCGGGTTGTACTCTTAAAAATCAGTGTGTGCAGTGTCACAAACTTAAAGAACTGCTTGGACGAATTAGTTGTCAGGCTTTTGTAGTTCAAGTCCAACACAATAAATAATAATGCCAATTGGGTATACTTGGTGTCTTTCATCTCCACACCAGATTTAGGCCTTGGTGATCAAGATGCTAAAATTCAGGGAGATACGTGGGTTTTTATTCTGATGGAGAAGAAAGGGACAGTGTTTCAAATGGGGGATAAGTAAATCAACATTGCTTCTGCAGCATTCATAATTTGGGTAATGCTATGATTTAATCATGCAGCTCTAAAGCATGTTGATATTATTGAACCTACAGTGAGTGAGTTAAAGGCTCAAACAACCACATACCAACCTAAATAGTAATTACCTTTTGATTAATACTCAAATGCACATCCACCCTCCTGCAGTATCATCACAAAAATCCAGTATTCTTGTTTCCATTTGGGTCTGAGGTTGTCCCAGACTAGCAAAATATTGCCCCCTGGTTCTACATGAGTTCTGATCATTTCACCCCATGTCATGTTGTGCCTATAGTTTTCAGTAGCATTATACCCAAAGTATTCAGGTATGAAACGGAGTTGCCGGCTGCGGTACATTTTGTACCGACATTGTATTAATTCAGGAGGACGTTTCGTACCTATTTTGACAACCAAGGAATTTGAGCCAGCTTTCTCTCTGCTAACTATATTTATAGTTAAAAAAAAAAAGTGGTGTGAAATCCAACCAAGTTATTGTGGAGGCATATTGTATCATATTTTATATTACCAGACTGGCACAAATACAGGCCGGGAACAAATTAGATGGAGGGAGCGTGTTACAATACAATAAAAAGTTTAATTGGCGTGGTTTTGGGAATTTTAGTTTTCATTAGAACTTGTAATCTCTGTTTAAGAAGGTCTGTATGTATTAATCCAGTAGGGCTGGGTGTCCTGGCCTCATTTGGGCTTGTGAACATTACGATGCAGATTAGCGCTGGAACGCGCTTGAGCCTCCACCGCGTGCGTGGGGTTTGCGTTCAGCAGCTAATGGCTAATCTCACCTTAGTCTCCTTTCTCCTGGACTAGTCCTTACATAATCTGCCTGTGTTTTTTTTTTATTTTTTATTTTTTTTGTAACGAAACCTCAGTACATTTTGATCACTTCCACTTGTGACAGGATACTTAAAATTTCTATCTATTTTTTTCTATATTATCAGAAAAATGATAAATGTGTAATGTAGGTACAGAGCATAAATAAAATTGCCAAAAACCAGATTGGTTTTATTAATCTGTGTGGGTCAAGATAATTGGTAAGTGCTTGTTAACCACCAAATAAGTTCATATGATGGGTTTTCCACATTCTTAAGTTCTGTCAGTAAACATGGCACAACTAAAACCAGGTGCTTTTGTGAAATGAGCAAATATTTTCATCCTCTAAATTTGAGGTGGACACAGCAGCAATTATATAAAGGGTGTCTTATGGATGCTAAATGTTTAACTCCATTACACACCCATAACTACAGTCTTTCTACAGTCTAACTACACGGTTAAAATAAAATACAAATGTTTCTTCTTTTTCTTTTAGTGATTTAACAATAATAATAGACTAGAACGTGACGTTTCTGGGTCTGGTAGCAGCTAAATTAATCAGATAAACACTAAAGGTGCAGTTTGTGGAAGTTGTTGTAGTCTGAAATTGTTCAGACCCGTATGTCACCTGTCAGTGGTGGCAAGTGGAGGTGACATCGTCATTAGTGAGCAGTTGTGAAGTGTGCTAAAGGTTGATGGTCAATGCTGAGGCTAAAAACGAAACCTAACCCCATGTCGTGCTCTTTGTTGGTCTCCTGCCTAGACATTTAGCAATTATTAGATTTATAGTATTTAATTTGAACCAGTTATCTCATGCAAGCTGGTGAATACAAGCTAATTTAAATTCTGTACGTTTTGTTACATACAAAAAATTGTAATACTTTTCCACAGTACTCGGAAAACCTTTTTTATTTTATTTTTTTCCCGATTCCATGTGGGACTTAAAACATATTTTGCTAAATGATTACCAGTGCCCTGCAGACTTAATTACAACAAACACAAGCTGTAAGACAAGTCAGGCATGGATTATTAATGAAGGCTTCTGTTACCAGTAGCAATAAAAGATGACCTTGACTATTATCTATGATTCTTTGTAGTTGCAATCTGAAGGAAATTGTCAGAATGGTGGCAAAAACAAAATTAACCATCATGAAATATGTATGATTACGTCTGACAACGCAAATGCTCACTTAATATTACTTTGCCTTTGACAAAGTCATATTTACTTGTTATGCTTCCAGTGAGCTGCTAAAATGTTTTTTTTTTTTTTTTTAAATAATTTCTATGGTTTAAACCAAAAATATATATATATTTTATGGCTTCCTTTTCAGTAAGATTTGTGTCCGGCCTTATGGAGCATGGTATAATGCAGCACTGCCCCTCCCTCACCTGCTGCTGCACACTGCCACTCAGAAGGTTACTGGATTTTTCCATCTGTGAGAACACAGAAAAGCCTGCCTGTTTGAAAATCTTTCAGGTTTTGAGTAACTAAAGAGTCACATATTACTGCTGTGAAACTCCAGTAAAAAAACAAAAAAAAAAACAGTATATAATATTCTGTCCATTGAGCCAGATTACACAATAACTACTTTTGGCATGTATTTGTTTTATGAGCTTGTAACTAACTAATATTAGTTTTGAAGCAGCAGGAGAAATTTTTTTACTATTTAAATAAAAATTTAAAAAACAAATTGTGTAAATACCCTCAAATTGTGGTAATTTTACTAATTATTTTCTATGAGGTAATATCACATCTCATATGAGATATATTATGATACCATGACGACGAATAAACCGGTTTTGTGAAGTTGTTTAAATATTTTTGTGCTCCTTTTTTTCTCTGTATGGGGCAGATGTCGCGCTAACGGAACATTTTCTGTATTTGACAGGTTATTATTTTAAAAGACGGGAAAGTTTGAAGCCCGCCTGTCATTTTGACAGGTTATAATTCACACCCTTGACTGGTGCACATGGGCAGACATTACAGCCTTTACACAAAGTGTTTATCGCAGAGGCAACTAAAATCAGTTAATAAAAAAAATCCTTTCTGAATATCGTCTCATGGACTCTGAACTAAATGCGTCTTTCTGATCGGGAGCTGACGGCGTGTTGAAGAGTTATGGACCGGACGCTTTGGAGCGTCTGGTTCAGAGGTGCATTCCAAATCTTTGGTTAAAATGGCTCGTTTAATTCCAGTCTCCAGTACATACAGAACAGAGAAAAATAAAGAATTTTCAATGTTGTGTTAATCCATTTATAGTCTAAACAGAGGAGTCGACAGTTTATCTTGATGAAATGAATAGAAGTTAATTAGACTGTAACATGCGGAGTGCGCTGCAAAACCGATGCGGCTCCGCCGCTGCGAAGAATTAAACTTAACTCACCCTGCGGTTTTAACAAATGGAGCCGTAAGACGTTTACCCTCCTATGCCCAGAAGGAGAGCAGCGTTCTGGCAGACATAACATCTGTCTGTTTCGGAGAAGCGAAACTATGCAAAAAAACCCAAAACAAAACAAAACAAAAAATCCTCGTAAAAGCGCAACGTCCGGACGGCGCGCAGGGTAAAAAACTCACAGAGTTCAATTGATCGGTTTGGATCAGACAGATCCAACTGACTGATGAACCAGCGCAGTTTTCCCTGCAGATGCGGACCAGGAGGAAATAGTGAGGCATTGTGTGTTCAGACCGCAGCAAGTGGAGTTGTTTAATTTATTATAAGTTATTGGGGCCACAGTCAGTGGTTTTCGTCACTACGGGGAAAATGTTAGATGCGTTTGTCTGCTTTATGTGTGATGGGATCTGGATTTGCTCTACAAATAAGTGAATATTAACTAAACCGCATAAATATGCGGCTAAATAGCCTAATGTTAGTATGATTATAATTGGTACGGGTAAAAACAGTACATGACCGATTTCTTTTTGTTTTCTTCTTTTTTTTAATGCTGTCGGTCAAAATAATGGAGAACAACGAAGTTTAGCGCGACTTCTGGTATGGGGTTACTTTTGTTTTTAGCCTCAGCACTGACCGTCAAACTTTAGCACACTTCACAATAGCTTACTAACTATGATGTCACCTCCACTTGAAATTGATTAAGCCAAAACGCATGCTAAAATATATTCTGTAAAGTTAACATACCGAATGCGTTATTTTTAAGTTGTTTGTTAATGGGCTGTTCTTAAATGTTGTGTCAGGTGTATTTTACCATTTTTTTTTTCCCCCATTCAGATTATTTCAGGAGACTCCATTTGAAATGCTCATAAAATATGATCAGCCTTTTCTTCCATATCAAAACTTTCATATTGTTACTATTCATTTTATTATATTGGGTGAGGTGAACACTAGACATGTGCCAAGGCAGTTTTGTAAATGCCATGTAAATTGTTTTTGGTTCTTTATTAGTTCTTCAAAAGTTTAGTCTGAAATTTTATAGTTTTTTTTTTTTTTTGACATACTAACAAAGTTAACATGAGCTTTCCTTACATAAGTTCACATTCCATATGGGTACTCGACTAAACTAGAGCTTTTATTAGAGGATTCAATTCATCGGGTGTCTCAGCTCGTTTGGGTATTCTACTGTGTAAAACTGTTTATCAGGACCTAATTGGATTAGAGGTGTTTGTTTTAAAGGGTTTGTTTAATTTTACTTGAAGTAATTCAAAGTAGGTTCTAATTAGCACTTAGAGATTATACTTACTGATGTTATCGGTCTCTCTAAACAAATGGTGCTTTATGGACCTAAGTGTCATCCACTCCGTCTGTTTCCCACTCGCAGATGACATGCTACAAGCTAGGCTATGTAAAATATATGTCATGTGAAAAAATATTTTGTGTTTTCACAAAACAATTCAGCATGAGCTTTGGATATATTTATTTTGCTGGACTCGAGGCTCACATATTTTCTGGGAACATAATAAAAAGCTTCTAATTTTGTAATATAGAGATTATTCTAGTTCTTTAAGAAATATTGCCAATTCTTACCTAACCATCAGAGGAACAGTTTGTATCACATATTCTAAACGTGCCAAACCTCAAACAGTTGTTGACTAAACTATTAGAAATATTATCTATAAATGGAGGCATTTACACAGACTTTAATTTGAATTACACAACAGACGAGCTGGCTCGAGCCAGCGGAGTTGCCAAAGCTACACGTTAGCTTTCGGCGACCTGCTGCTTTAAGCATCCAGTGGAAACATTACACCAGTGGTGTCCAGACTAAGTCCTTCATGGCTAGTATTCTGAATGTTTTAGATCTTTCCCAGGTTCAGCACACCTGAATCAAAGGATGGCTCACTACCAGATCCCTGATGAACATAACAGCACTCTGAGGAGGTAATTCAAGCATTTAAATAAACTGTGTCAGAGTAGGGAAATGTCTAACTGGTGTTAGTCACCCCTGCGTTGTAGTTATAAGCTGTAGTTACACTGGTAACCTGCTGCTGTGTTTTCTTATCACCTGAAGTCAAGAAACTTACAATACTGAATATTTAGGGATGAACAGATTGCAGTTTTCTAGCTCATTACCGATCTTTAAAAGACACGATTTTGGAAGATACCAATTTTTCTTTTCTTTTCTTTTCTTTTTTTTTTGTATAACCAACACTATCAGGTGATATAAGGTCAATATCTTTAATTTTATTGAACAACATTGAACAGTACCCACAAAACATTACAAACTTGTTTTGATTGCACATGAGGTAGTACTCTCAAATACACATAAGAGGTTTTAGTGCATTGCTGTCTACTAAATTAACTAAACTAAAAACAATCAAGTCATTCAGTCAATCAGCTCATTCTCACGGCAGAGCAAAAAGGGGCAGCGGCTGACTTTTGAGGCCTCTGCAGAGGTAGATCGGTTTCATATGTGGGTGTCGACTCATCGTCGCTCTCGTAAAATTAAGGAAGTTGGGGATTGATCAGTTCATCCCTATAATCGTTATATTGAATGCATACAATTAGAGCATCTTCTGACATGTTAAATAAGTTGTTTTTTTTTTTTCATAAAAGTGGTTCCAGTGGCACCTTCTAAATATTTTTATACTGCATTGAACAGGTGTCAGCCTGAATTCACCTTGATTAATGGACTAAAGCCCTATAGAAGACAATGAATACTTCACTATTTTAGCATATTTTGCACTGCGATGCTTTGAGAACGACGAGTTTGAGTCGAGTCGTTCTGCTCTGTGGCCACAGCGGCAGATCTTATACTGCAAATATTATATTTCCCAGAGGCAAGTTTTGTTGAGCCAAAAAAGTTGCATTCTTTCTGATCATTTTGATTACACTTCCAGTGGACTAGCATATGACCACACATGAACAAGGAGGGGAAGTGTGCACTTGTCCAAATTTCTGTCCAGATTTTGTTTCAGTCATTGAGATAAAGTATTGTATTAATAATAAAAATACACAGCTCATACTAATAAAGAATTAGAAATAACTTTTAATATCATAAGGCCTACATTAGCTGGAAAATTAGTTATTACTCATTACGCCTTCAAATTTCATTATTTGGAAAGGATCCCTCAGCCTGAAGGATGATTCAGGCCGACGTGGGTTTACCCTTTATTTTTACTCCAGTTCTCTCTTGACATGGGCAGATCAGCTGTTTATTGCAGGATGTGTGAAGCTGGAGGAACACAACCCTGCCTCCCTGTGTGCACACTGTGGCTCTACAGCATTGCCTGCGTTGTTGCGCTCTTGACAACTGTCAGCTGTCTCTATCACCATGTTGAATTAAATTACAGCACAGTGTCTTAAACAAGTACTGCAGTCTGACATGAACACGAGACAGGAAACCGGAATGCATTCAAGGGAAATGACATTTACATTTAAATATAGCAGTGAATATATAAGTTGAGCCACACGTTTACTGGATCAGATTTCATGTTTGAATCGACTTTGACTCGTGGGTTTTATGTGGCCGATAGAAATTTCGTATTTATTTGGTCAATTTCCATGAACACATTTATGTACAGGTGGCTTAAAATAACTTGGCCGAAGCTTCTTCTCTACGCCTTTATAACTCTGATGATGGAAGCGGTTTGGATAGCTCTACCAGATCTGCTTTGCCTCACGGCAGGCACAGTCTGGGAAGGGGAGCAATTCACCAGTATGGACGATAATGGAGCTGCTTGCTTTCAGACCCACTGCTGGTCAGAGCTCATTGCTCACTAAGCTGCAGCTGATCGAAGGCTGGATATTAAGGCAGCCGCACACAGATTGGTGTCCCACTGACTCCTCTGGGATCTGCCTTTGGCTGTGTGACTGGCACGAGTCTGTAGTGTCAAATATTTTACACTTTGACAGTCTCTTCAGCCACAGCAATACCGTGCCACTTATAGACGCATCTCGTTATGAGCCACGTATGCTGAGAAGAATAGGGTGGCAGATATTTGGGGAGAACGAAAAAGAAATGTTGAAACAATTAATCGGAACCGATTATTGAAATAGTTGTCAACTAATTTAGTAATCGATTAATTAACTGGAGTAGATTTAAAAAAAAAAAAGACATAATTTATTGACAAAAAAAATTCCAACATATCCAGAGCAGTAATTAAGCCAACAGTGTACAAAACACATATACATTTAAGCTAAAAAAAAAAAATCACCTTTGTCTGTAAATATGTTCTACCCATAACTCCTCAAGTGGCATTGTTTTTTTTTTTGTATTCACCTGGTTAAAATTCACTTAAAGAATGCTGTTATTGCAATAAAATGTTTTTCATATTTATTAAAAAAATATGTATTTTGTCTGCATCTTTATGTATTTGTAATATTGTATTAAAAAGGCTTATGTGGCTTAGTTAAAATTCTGCCAGTTTTTGTATCCAATTAATCCATAGAATAATCATTTATTAATTTAATCATTACTTGCAGTCCTATTGTGGACACTGTAAATGTTGCAAAGGACTGTTTGAAATGTGTAATATTTATTAGCTATTATATTGTATACACTCTTTACATGTCGATTTCATATTCAGCTTGCTGGATGGACTCCCACTGTAATAGATTCCCACATGTGGCACTAATGACCCCTGACCCCTATACCAGTCAGCAGTCTGTAGTGTTTTCAAATCTCCATATAATACAGTTTGACTTAATCGCAGCTCATGCAAGGTATCAGTTAATATGGGCTTATGTAATGACGAGCACCACTAACCTATGACCCCAAGGTTTAGTCTCGAGGCTTGTGTTTTTTTTTTTTTTTTTGTCTGCCATTATCTGCCTTTTATGATGCTTTTATTAAACCTCAGTTTGATTTCACATGATTAAAGTCATATTTTCTCTAAGAGGTGACTAGACAGCATACAGCAGACCATTTCTACCAGTCAGAATAAAATGGATCTTCTTTAACATGCAGTACTTTTACTTTTGCGTGTCCCAAAAGCAGAAGGAAAAATTACAATTCAGTCTGACTGCAAATGCCTAGTAGAACTTGAACTTTTAGACCTAATTCTGTAACATGGGGGTTATATTGAACCTTTATGATCATTATCGTAGTATCTAGATTGTTGACAGCTTGATGAAAATTCCAAACTTAAAAGTGCAAAAATGTCTTATTTTACTGCTATAACACTGCTGTAGATGTCGGTTTGTTCTTTGAATTGCATTATATACTTGCATCCTGGCATCCCCCCCCCCCAGTGCAAAGCTCATGTTGTCAATGTAAATATGACTGTTATGGGTGTAGAGGTTGCTTATGGGTAAACCCTCACTGAATAGCAGCTAAAACAGATGTTTCAGTGTCCTTGCTGTTAAACTAAAACTAAGATGAGGGACTTGGGGGACGCTTTTAAAGACAAGACAAAGTAAATGACTTTTGAAGACACTGCGTAAATATGTATTTTAAATAATGGATTTCAATGAAATGAATCAAATGGCGACTTGATGTTTTTAAAAAGCACTAGTTCAAATAATTGTCTTGTATTCTTAGTTTTTCACAAAAAAGCTAAATGCAGATGTTTTTTTTTTTTTTTTCTTTTTTTTTTTTAATGACCTCTGTAAAAGGTCGGTCGAGTTTCATTGTTGGTATCTCGGTTGGTCTACCTCAAATGCTGTCATTTTAGTAACCTGCCAGCACACGCATTGCTATTCAAGTTGTTTTTTACTTCAAAGCTGCTGCCAGTAGCAAGTCAAAGCTTACCAAAAATCTCTGGATTACCCAAGTACCGTCTTCTGTGAAAGCTCAGGCTGTATTTTGCTTTACTAAAAATAGTGACGCCTAAACAAGTAACATAAAGCAACTCTCAAGTCTGCACAGCCCTGCTTAAAACCCTGTTATATATACACGTGTATTGAAAATGGACTCCTAATGAATCATTAAAAATATTTTCCTCATGTGTCACAAAATAAACAAAGAAAAAATAACTAACCTCTGGGAATTTTGAAACATTCAGTAAGCCAGTTACACACCGTTAAACTTCACACTTTATTGAAAAACCTTTGAATTCCAGCATTCACTCTCAAAATCCTGCACTTTGACATCAATTGCCCTCTCTACCTTGCCAAGTATGAAGATACAGCTCGACTTGGGTGCTTCTACACTTTTTCTGTCTGGTACTTTAGCTGACGATGATTTCATCTACCCAGACAAAATCTACAGTTCCATCTGAAGAAAACTAACCATTCTGCTACGATTATGTTTCACTGTAGGTGTGATGCGCTAATGGTAATTTAAAATGGGGATTTTTTTGAGTGTGTGTGTCAAACTTGTATTGGGAAATAGTGGGTCAAAAGTTGAAATTTGGTTTGTTCAGCCTATAACACAAATTCCCACAAGGTGTTGGAAAATTTAAGCCAAAGTTGAAAGGAAGTGTCCGTTTACAGCCCTGCTCATTCAATCATGTTTACTTGGCAGCCTCCCTTACAAGTTTTAGTGTTGTCTTTAACATCATTTTGTGGAAACCTCCCGTTTCTAAAGTGTCACTGATGTCCTATATTTTTATCAAATTAAAAGTGACTATCTTCCTGTACCATAGCATGAATGGAATGCTGTGGATTTTTCAGATTGATTTCCATATGCACAATGAGATCATTTTGATACTGTTTTACCTCTCTATGGACTGAGAATGTGACTGGTGAAATCTTTTCTGGCTGTCAGTTTCGTTATAATTGATAGTTATGTATTCAAGAAGAGTGTTGTGCTTGAATCAAATTATTTTTTGTCAAAGGATTAGCTTAAGTCTGTACAGGCAAATTATTGCTTATTTTTAATGGTTTATATTTAACAGACGCGTTAGATAAACAAAATTACCTTGGGAAATTATTTGTAACTAATTTATCATGGTCTTATTTCCTTACATTACAAAAATCTAGCTTTTTAATAGGAACGTATACTCTTTTTTTCAAGCTTAGTTACAGGTAGTTGGGAATAAAAAGAAACAAAATCAAATGTAAGTTTTTATCAGAGTTTTTCTTAGAAACAATTCTCTAATTACTATAATTACCATGTGATGCTTCCCTTTGCCGGCTGGGAAAGTCTTGGGTTCAGAACTATATAAACTCTGCTTTTAGTCAAACACTTCAAACCGGGGTTAGGTAAGGATCCAACATGCAACAATATCAGTGAATGTTGCAGTCATGGATCAATTTGTAATGAGTAAACAAATGATAAAATTCTGCTAACATATTTTAGCAATTCACTACATGGTAGAGAGTCATGTTGGTATTGAAACAACTTGGTGTTGGTTCATAATCACTTTATCACACGTCACTTCTTTGCAAAAAAAAAAAAAAAACATCCAGTTATGATGCATTGAACAATAAATGTCATCAAATAAACTACTGGCAGAGAGCCTGAATGCATGATGCTTAATTAGCTAATATTTATTGCAGTCCTAGCAGTTCCTTATGTTATGTGTCTTGCACACACAGTTATTGCGATAACAATAAATTTCCCAGATATTATCCTGCAGTGCTTTCAACTTCCGGGACGGAAAGCTCAGATCTGATCAACAAATGAAGATGCTTCTTATGAGAAATACATTTTCATTTCATTGTAAAACATGTCTGTTATGCCTAAACGCAAAGATGTAATTGTCAAAGAGAAAGAGACAATTTTTTATTTTTTTTAAGTTGTCAAATTAGTTCTGTTCTGTTGTGCTTTTGCTTGTTTTTGCCTTTTATTCTCCCTCTTTGGGTTTTTCGATCTTTTCATAACAATCGGTCACAAGCGCATTTTTATCTCATGGTAATTTGAATCTTAATATTCCTTTAACTTTTTACCTCCACTTCTAGTTCCTCCTTTTTTTTCTACATTCTTCTTTTCATCCATCTAAAATTCATACACAAGATGTTTTTACCCTTCAACCATTAACGGCTTTAACCTGAGTTTTTGAGAAAAAGAAACGACAACAACAAAAAAAAACAACAACCCACCTTCTTCCTTCACTGCCTTCGTTGTAGTTTTTGGCACATTTTTAAGCTCATTTGACAATTGTCTGTAAATGAACATTGTTTATGCTGTAGGTTGTGGGGAAAAAAGTATTCATACATGATGCTGCACTGAAAGTAGTGACAGGATACGTTGAGCCAAATTAACACGTGCTTGTGTGTGTTTTCTGTGTGTGGGTTTCTCTCCATCTCGTTTGTGTATGCTGCTACTAACTCTGGATTGGATTGGCTGGACTGGACTTGCTTCTTCATCTGGTCTGGTGTGGTTCTGCTCCCCCTGTGGTTTGCATTGCCCTATGCACCTCTGCCTTCTTGGTGTTCGGCAGGCATCGGTAAACTGTCCACTGCCGATGGTAAAGCTTTTGCAGACCCCGAGGTGCTACGGCGACTAACATCGTCTGTGAGCTGTGCGCTGGACGAGGCAGCCGCCGCCCTGACCCGAATGAGAGCTGAAAACACACTCAACGCCGGCCAAGCTGACAAGTATGTATCTCGGCCATTTTTTCACAGACTGTACACTTCATTCGTAGTTTTTTTTTTTGTTTTTGTTTTTTTTTGTGTTTGAGGCGTATGTGTGTCCACCTGTCACCGTGGCAGTAATTGTAGCAGTCTGGTTATTTTCAGCCGTAGTTTAGCAGAAGCATGTTCAGATGGAGACGTCAACGCTGTGCGCAAGTTGTTGGACGAGGGACGAAGCGTCAACGAGCACACGGAAGAGGGGGAGAGCCTCCTGTGCCTCGCCTGCTCGGCTGGCTACTACGAACTCGCGCAGGTAGGAAACGGGTTTTGTGTCTCAGACAGCCTTCAGTCAGTGTGTCTTTACCTCATGATTTCACGTTTTGTCAACAGGTCTTATTGGCAATGCACGCCAACGTAGAGGACCGGGGCATCAAGGGGGACATAACACCGTTAATGGCTGCTGCCAGCGGAGGTTATGTGGACATCGTCAAACTGCTTTTGGTCCATGGGGCAGATGTGAATGCTCAGTCCTCCACAGGTAAAACTATCTGACCCCTCAAAAAAGCTTTAGTTCTCATTTTTCTAGAGGATTCACGCTGTTTTTGGCTTCCAGGCAACACAGCTTTGACGTACGCGTGCGCTGGTGGCTTCGTGGATGTGGTAAAGGTGCTGCTGAAAGAGGGTGCGAACATCGAGGACCACAACGAGAACGGACACACACCTCTCATGGAGGCAGCCAGCGCGGGCCACGTGGAGGTGGCCAGGGTACTGCTGGAGTATGGCGCCGGCATTAACACACACTCCAACGAGTTCAAGGAGAGCGCTCTCACACTCGCCTGCTACAAAGGTCTGGACCTAAATATGTCTCTGCATCGTTAATGAGTGTCCTGTTAGTCACTGTTTGTAAAACTTTGCTACCTAATGCTTTAAATTGGACTTTTTTTTAAACTCAGGTCATCTGGATATGGTTCGCTTTCTTTTGGAGGCTGGAGCAGACCAGGAGCATAAAACAGACGAGATGCACACGGCGCTCATGGAGGCTTGCATGGTGAGCATCTGACCCAAACCTCAGTTTAAACCAGACACTTCAGGTTCCAGATCTATTGGACTGATTAGTATTCTAAAAAAGTAACAAACATATGTTCATATTTAATATTTTGGAATCTTGTGACTTACTAGAATAAAACGGGTAAAAGGGTTAGTAAAACACAGGTTGTTTACTACTTCTTTGTTGAGTTTTATTCAGTGATTCTGCAGGGTCAGATCTGCAGAATCTGACCCTGCAGATGCAGATGCATAAGCTTAAAAAGCTATGAATGAATCTAACTCCAGAATTTAAAATTCTGTTAATGTACCGCTTCTGCCACAACTACCTCCTAATGTGTATGCAGGTTTTGAAATATAAAGCTCAGTGTATAATGAATGCACAATTTAAATTTAGCTAAAATAATAGAATCAAATGTTATTTAAAATATTGACAGCATCTCCCATGTTTTCGTAGCTGCAACAACGCAAATAATAAAACTAAACAGAAACTGTATTTTAGGTTATCTACCCCTGTTTCAAATGTCCACAGTGACATTTTCGCCATGGAAATTGGCCAAATTCAGCCTAACTGGAAAATGCTAGTACGTATTTATTCAGGTGCTTATCTCTACATCCTCTGTGTCTCGCTGTCCCAGGACGGCCATGTGGAGGTGGCGCGGCTGCTGTTGGACAGCGGTGCGCAGGTCAACATGCCAGCTGACTCCTTCGAGTCACCTCTCACCCTCGCGGCCTGTGGAGGACACGTGGAGCTCGCAGCGCTGCTCATAGAACGAGGCGCCAATCTGGAGGAGGTACATGAAGACATGCATTATGAGGAAATTCTAAAACCAAAAAGTTGTACATTTTAATTCTTTGATGGTGCAATATCAATTGGATTTTTTTTTTTATTTAGGAGGAAATAATCTAGTTCAGCGAACTACAGTTGAACAAAAAATTATCTAAAAATAATGCGAGTAAGAATATCTGAAATTGATGGAAGAATTGCATCTTATTCTGGAGTGTGGAGTATTTCATCTCACCACTACTGCTAGTTTCAAAATCAGGATAATCATAATGTCCATCCTCGTCCTCGGCTTGTCTCCAGGTTAATGATGAGGGCTACACTCCCCTGATGGAGGCAGCAAGAGAAGGCCACGAGGAGATGGTGGCACTGCTGCTGGCTCAAGGTAGGACACTTCCTCTAACATCTGTTTAGTGCAGCTTTGACATCCAGGCCCCACTTTGT
This sequence comes from Girardinus metallicus, assembly GCA_903067095.1. Lineage (NCBI taxonomy): Eukaryota > Metazoa > Chordata > Actinopteri > Cyprinodontiformes > Poeciliidae > Girardinus > Girardinus metallicus. The sequence continues at coordinate 124,626 of CAEGAE010063610.1, read as the reverse complement.
GTCATATTATACAGGTGTTATACTTTGAAAGAGAAAATCAGATCAATGACGAATTCTAAAGAAAGAGGGCCGGATTGTTTATATGTGCTTATGCATAGTTTGTGCATTTTCCAAACAGTTGTGTGTTTTCCCATGTGGGTTGGGTAATTGTTTGTTTATGTTTGTTTGTTTTTATTGATCTGTACAGCACTTTGAGCTGCGTTTAATATAAACAGCGCTTTATAAATGAAATTAATTGAATGATTGATAAATAAGGATTGTTTTAGTGATTGCTTAATCTATCGATTATTCTGACCATTAATTGAATTAAAAAGTAGCACATTTATCAGACTTTTCATTTAACCACTTATGCCTTTTTTATACATTGTTAGAAATACATTAAAAAACTAAAGATAAATTATTAAATTCCTTTTTTAAATAAAAAAAGAAACATTTTATGACCTGAAACAAAACACGTTAACATAACATTCCTTTGGTAAATCTGAACCTAGTGAAGCTGAAACTTTGGTGCTTGAGGAGTTTTGGGTAAAAAAAAAAAGTGAATATTTTTTTTGTTTAGTTTTGGTGTAATTACTATACAAAAATGGTTATTAAAGGACATTTGGCATCCAAAAAAGTCTGTATACTCCAGTTAATGATTGATTGATTACTAAATTAGTTGATCATCTCAATAATCAATTAATCCGATTTATTGTTTAAGGCCTAGGTCATATTTTCTCTCTTTTAACAACCATTTTCATGTGTTTTCCAGGTGCTAACATCAATGCCCAGACGGAGGAGACCCAGGAGACGGCGCTGACTCTAGCCTGCTGTGGAGGCTTTCTGGAAGTGGCCGACTTCCTTATCAAAGCAGGAGCCGACATTGAGCTGGGCTGTTCCACTCCTCTAATGGAGGCTGCACAGGAGGGCCATCTGGAGCTGGTGAAATACCTACTGGCTGCCGGTGAGCAATAAAAAGCTATAGCAATAACGTTCTCCAAGAGAACATTTGTCATGAACTTATATCTTGCCTTAAGAATCCAACACTTGTACCTTTTTAATTACAAATATGTCTTCTTTGTTGGTCATTAAGGAGCGAACGTTCACGCCACCACGGCAACAGGAGACACAGCGTTGACGTATGCGTGTGAGAATGGACACACTGATGTGGCAGATGTGTTGCTTCAAGCTGGAGCCAATTTGGTACGCTCACAATACTCCTATTGTGTCTTAATGATGTTATTTAGGGATTCTGGGATTTTAAAACTACAAATGCAGTTGAAAAGAACAAACCTCCAGCATAATTATTTTGTAAAAGGACCCTGAAACGTGAAATAATTCCTCTGATCTTTAGGAACACGAGTCTGAAGGGGGGCGGACACCTCTGATGAAGGCAGCAAGGGCAGGACATCTGTGCACAGTGCAGTTTCTTATCAGCAAAGGTGTGTTCCTTGAATTTTTAGCACAAGAAGTCCTGGGCTTCCCAATAAATTCTGTTTTTTTTTTTTTTTCTTCCTCCTGTTCAGGTGCTAATGTGAACAGAGCTACTGCCAACAACGATCACACCGTGGTGTCCCTGGCCTGTGCTGGGGGCCATCTGGCTGTGGTGGAGTTGCTGCTGGCGCACGGAGCCGATCCCACACACAGGCTCAAAGTGAGGCTCCTGTTCCTAACGTGTAGCTTATTGAGGCTCGCTTTGCTCCTCTGTTTGCATGGTAATGAAAACGTCATAATGTTGTTTGCCTCTAGGATGGCTCAACCATGTTGATAGAAGCTGCTAAAGGTGGCCACACTAACGTGGTGTCCTACCTGTTGGACTACCCCAACAACATCCTGTCAGTCCCAGCCCCGGATCTCTCCCAGCTCACGCCCCCATCACAAGATGCTTCTCAGGTATATACAGCTTTATGTCTTATGAAGTTTTGCATAAAAAAATGTTCTTTTTAGACACAGACATGTTCTCCTACCTAAATGTGACATAATTTTGTTTTATCAGGTTCCTCGTGTCCCATTCCAAGCTCTCGCTATGGTCGTGCCCCCTCAAGAACCCGACAGAGCCCCATCAAGCATTGCTACGCCCCCACCCGTCTCGAGCAAAGGTAAACGATGCCTTAAGAGGTTTCTGCCTACACTAATACATTTTGAAGAGATTTTTCTCAATATTAATATTATTTTCTCAATATTAGTATTACAAAAACACAATATATTTTTTAAATGAATAAGGCAATTAATATACAAAACCAAGCAGCTGAGTTCGAATATCTTTTTATTGCCTTGTAATGCCAGTAATGCTCTAGTCTGAAATAAATGTTCTTTAATCAGCTTTAGGCATCATATCATGTACATATTCCTGTTTTGACATTTTGAGATGCATAGTAATCACAAGAAGACAAACTTGAGATGTCTTTTTACATAATGAGTAGATACACCTTAAAATGTTCAAATTAATTTAATAATTCAATTTAATTTAATTTTATAAGACCCTATAAGCTTACTGAGATATTAGAAGAACTTTAAAAAATCAATAAAATACATAGCACCTATGGAGAGCTGTTTCATTCTAAATAAAATATGATTATTAATACAAGATAGGCTCTTTAAATTTTATGTTCTTCTTAGAGAAGAACATAAAATTTCAATCAGTTAAAAAAAATTAGAAGAAGTCAGCCAAAAATTGCCTTTCTTTCCAATAAGAATACATATTTTATACATTTTCCCTGAAATACGCAAAGAAGCTTTACAAAAAGTGTCTCTAAATAAAACACTATCTTGAATATTCTGTTGTTTTTATTGTGATGACATTTGAGTATTAGTTATTCATTAGTAACAATATTTATGTAAGTGGAGCTGCTTTCCATAAACACCTGGGTGTTTCAATAACTTACTGGGAACAGTTATTGATGTGTCCCAGTCCATTAGTGGAAGTTTACATTTACAGTGCTTATTTGAAGCTAAGAATGTGTCATACTAAACACCATACAATAAAAAAACAAAGAAATGTTGCATTTTAAAACCAATCTGAGATATTTGAAAAATGGAGTTCTGAAAAGTTTGAAAAATATTGGCTGAAAATCCTGGGTTTTGTTAAGCCATGCTTGTTTACTTTTACCCTTCTTTGTAATTTTAATCTTGATCTCTTTTGTTTTGTTTTTAAAATCAGCAGTGTCCAAACAGAGACAAGCAGCCCTTCAGCCCGGTGTCCCCACTGCAGTCGGTCGTGGTCCTGAATCAGAACCTTTGCCGCCGTTCCACTTGTGTCCGCCGTTGGAATGCATAGTGGAGGAAACGGAGGGAAAGCTGAACGAACTGGGCCAGAGAATAAGCGCCATCGAGAAAGCTCAGCTCCAGTCGCTGGAGCTCATTCAGGGCGAGCCGCTCACCAAAGACAAGATTGAGGAGCTGAAGAAAAGCAGAGAAGAACAGGTATTGTCTCGGGTAAAACTGTCATTACCTTAAGTAAAACTGTCAAAAGGAAACCTGTCAATAATAGATGTGGCTGTTTTGTACTCAGGTGCAGAAGAAGAAGAAGATCTTGAAAGAGCTTCAGAAGGTGGAGCGCCAGCTGCAGCTAAAAACACAGCAACAGTTCACCAAAGAGTACATGGAGGCAAAGGGCTTAAAAGAAGATCAGGAGGCAGGACAGAATCAGGGTCCGGGCCCGGGGCCTGGGGGTATGGCTACTGCTCCGGGGCCCCTTCCTACCCCAACAGGTGGTCAGCTACCGATTGGCTCCGACACCGACGAGGAGGCCAACAAAGAGGAGCAGCCGCCAGGGGAGGAGGGGGAAGAGGTAAAATTCTCATTCACTTTTCCACAACCAGACTAATCAGGGTGTCACGTTTAATGCACATCAACTTTAACTGATTCCAGTTTCTCTTTAAAAGCTGTAACATAAGAGTTGGTATAAAACACATTGAAAATACATTGTTCTTGCTTTCATGCCTTGGGGCTGTTATTAATTACTTGCATTGGGAGCAAAGGTCGTGTGCAAGCGAGCAGTTGATGTAAACAAAGCCAAAATTAGACGAGTTGATGTTCTAAAATGGATCAAGCCATTTTACATCATCGATTATCATAGATAGCAACACAAAATAGCAGTTTCTGTGTCTGTATTTAACACACCTCTAATCTATACATGTTCCAAGATGAACGCAGGCTAAAGGCTCATAAGGATAGAACAGAGCACACACACACATCTAGTCACGTTTATTTGTATAGCACATTTTAGCAACAAAACAGTTAAAAGTGATTTACACCATGAAACCATAATACAAGAACCACTTGTAAAACTGGTTACATAGCCGGGGCCGTCCCCATCCAGTCGCTGCTAGACTGCAACCCTGCCGCCTACCCAGGAAGCACGAGCCCAGAGCTGCAGAGGGTGCTGGTGAGGCAGCATTTTTGCAGTTTTCTGAAAGTTCAATCCAGATTTGTGGTGTGTGAAAAACTTAATGCCGTTTCTCCATGTTTAGTTCTGGTTCTGATGCAGAGTAAACCAGAACCAGAAGACCTGAGTGGTCTGGGATGTTTCTCACAAACCCTGATGAACCGCAGACAATTCTGTGTGTTTACAAAATGCTTACCTCTTATGTAACTTATTACATCTATGTGCCTCCTCTGACTTCATCTTAAACATCCCCCAATTCTTAAAAAAAAAAAAAAAAAAGATAACTTTGATCAATTCACCCAAAGCAGGTGCTTATTGCGTCTGCTGATTGGATTCCACCCTCCGACCGATTTGTCTGCGAATCTCTTCTCTTAATACCACTTTAAATTATTCTAAGGAAACTCAAGATGCTTTCTTTGTGCTTTCAGGATGAGGATGACGATGAGGATGATGAGGGCTCAGAAGACGACGCCGATGGAGAAGAGGACGACTACCCTAAACTCCCTCAGGTTGGCACAATCCTGTACAGGGATGGGCCTCAGCTGCCACAGCAGCCACCTCTTCCTCCCTCGCCCCAAACCCAACCCCAGCCGCCGCCTCCGCCCCTCCAGGCCGCCTTTGTCCCCATCCAGCCGCTGCCAGACTACAACCCGGCCGACTACCCAGGAAGCACGAGCCCAGAGCTGCAGAGGGTGCTGGTGGGGCAGCAGATGTTGGGCCAGCAGATGCTGGGGCAGCAACCTCAAAGTCAGGGTCAACAGCTGGCCGGTTTGGGGCCGGGAATGATACCTCAACCAGCCCCAGACGGGCTCATGGTGGCTACACCTGCACAGACGCTCACAGACACACTGGATGACATCATGGCAGGTGAGGATATTTGCTCACGGCAGAAAAGCTGAAATTTTACAGTTGCCGACTGGACCAAACCTGCATATATGGATGTTTTTCCCCCTTTCTATATTGCAGCTGTGAGCAGCCGCGTGCCCATGCTAACCACTACAACGTCACCCACGCCCCTGTCCCAGCCGCCCACGCAGACGAACCCAAACATCGCCTCTCCCCCTTCCGTCTTGCCCCTCTACCCTTCAGTTGACATCGACGCACACGTAAGCCTTAAAGCCTTGGTTTTCAAAGAGAACTTTAACATGAACATGCATGCAATGTTATTTATCCTATTGAAACATTCGCTGCATCCTCACAGACGGAGAGCAACCATGATACAGCGCTGACGCTGGCGTGTGCAGGAGGACACGAGGAGCTCGTGTCAGTCCTGATCGCACGGCAAGCCAACATTGAGCACCGAGATAAAAAAGGTACAGAGGAACAAAGAAGGGCGGAGGGGGGGGAATCTCTACTGAGGAGATAAATTGGAAAATAAACGCATTCATCCTGTGCTCCACAGGTTTTACTCCTTTGATTCTGGCTGCCACTGCTGGCCATGTCGGAGTGGTCGAGGTACTCCTGGACAAAGGTGGAGACATCGAGGCTCAGTCAGAGAGAACCAAAGACACACCCCTCTCCTTGGCATGTTCAGGGGGCCGACAGGAGGTAAAACTGCCTTTAAGATCTGCTCACAGCACATTGACGTTATAGTTCATATTGTTTTTCTTCCTCCAGCTGTAATGCATAACTGATTGTTTTTTTTTTTTTTTTATTCGGCAGGTTGTGGAGTTGCTGCTGCTGCGGGGAGCCAACAAGGAACACCGCAACGTTTCCGACTACACACCTCTTAGCTTGGCTGCTTCGGGGGGTTACGTCAACATCATCAAGATTCTCCTCAACGCTGGCGCTGAGATCAACTCCAGGTGAGTGGAAAAACAAAATGGAGTATACATTTCTGAGGTTTATCCCTATCTTGTTAAAAGATTTTACCGATACCTTTTCACTTTTTATCCACTGTGATATTTGGAGAGTCCATGTTTAAATACTCAACATTCTTTAAACTGTCTACCACAACTATACACTGATGTTTTCATAGAGAAAGTTCCATTCTGTAAATATTTTCCTTTTTCCACAGGACTGGCAGTAAGCTGGGCATCTCTCCTCTGATGCTGGCCGCGATGAACGGCCACGTTCCGGCAGTGAAGCTCTTGTTGGATATGGGCTCAGACATCAACGCCCAGATCGAGACCAACAGAAACACCGCTCTGACCTTGGCCTGCTTTCAGGGGCGAGCAGAGGTCGTCAGTCTCCTGCTAGATCGCAAGGCCAACGTAGAGCACCGCGCTAAGGTACAGGACATTAGTGTCATTTAATCATTTTTTTTGTTGGGCGTCCATCTCTTTAAATGAATGAAATCATTGTCTGGGCTCTACTGTTGTTTGCATCCGTTGACCGTCCTTTGTTCAAACAGACTGGTCTCACTCCATTGATGGAGGCAGCCTCTGGGGGTTATGCTGAGGTGGGCCGAGTTCTGCTGGATAAAGGTGCTGATGTCAACGCTCCTCCCGTTCCTTCCTCCCGAGACACCGCCCTCACCATCGCTGCCGACAAGGGCCACTACAAGTTCTGTGAGCTGCTCATTAACAGGTAAGACTTCCTCACATCAATGTACTTTTTAAAAGTATCTGTATATTTTTTTTTCTCTGAGTCAGTGCTACAGCTTTTTTTTTTAATATTATTATTCTGACTCCTCGTGGCAACACTTACTGCTTTCTGTAGGGGGGCTCATATTGATGTACGAAACAAGAAAGGGAACACTCCCCTTTGGCTGGCAGCAAACGGTGGTCACTTTGATGTGGTTCAGCTCCTTGTGCATGCAAGTGCCGACGTGGATGCTGCAGACAACCGTAAAATCACCCCACTCATGGCTGCTTTCCGCAAGGTGTGTGCTTTATTCTACATTCAGTCCTGCATCACTTTAACAAACCCTCCAGTAACAGTCTTTCCTGTAATTTGTAGGGTCATGTGAAGGTGGTGCAATATCTTGTGAAGGAAGTCAACCAGTTTCCATCAGACATCGAGTGCATGAGATACATTGCCACCATCGCTGATAAGGTAGCTATTGAATTCCTTTTGGACGTTAAAGTTTTATTTCCACCAGAGGAAACTTTTCAAAGAACCAAATACAGATTGTCTGCACATCCTTAAAAATTGTTCATTTCCTGTATCTAAAATGAAGGTCTTAAAATATCTTAAAGTTATTGCAATAAGTAAATCATTAGTCTTAGATTTTGTCGTGACAGGTCTATTTAATCTTGTAGTTTAATTTTCTTGTGGGACTTCTTTGTCAGGCAAAAGTTTGAGTCATTGCAGATGATTTGATGTGGTTGAGGCTACTGTTAACTAGCTGCGACTGCAGCCTCGCTATGTAGGCTGGTATGAAGACAAATGGGGACAAAGATTAAATGACTGGTAATCAGTCTGACATACATATATATATGTCTTCTGTGCAATTTTCTTTTGCAGCTTTCCGATGTGAAACAGGTCTTACATTTATTTCATAATGGTCTTTAAAAATGTTAAATTTGAAACTGGCGTAATCCTTAAAATTAGACCACCATGGTAGTCAATTACAGTACAAAATAACGCTTGGAGGGATATCATACTTTTGGCGTGTAGTATAAATTATGCGAGGGATTTTTGTGATGGTGAAACATTTCTCTCTTGTTCACTTGTGGCAACCAGTCATTTTTTGTTGAAAAATAAGGAGGTAATTTTTGCTGCGTGTGATTTATGGCCCGTTGAGAGACATGGAGACGTTCTTTGATTTGGAGTGTTGTGGTTTTATTTTTGTTTTATGATGGAATAACTGGAAAATAATTACAAGTCGTAGCGGAAAGAGAAATGAACTTATCTCAAACCGATTACAGGTAGACATTAAAACAAAGTGGGGACTGATTTTACTCAGCATTTGAATCATACACAGTGTGAAACAGTCAGAGATTAATGTCGCTTTGGTCAGATTTCACTTTTTTTTTTTACCACATTCTGAACCTCGCTGTCGCAACTGGTAGTTCATCCTTTTTTATAATAGCATCTAAAAATTGCATTTGAAAACAAAGAAGAAATATTCCTGCTATTAAAACTAGATCTCAATAGATTAATGTACGATGATGGCTGTATTTCAACTTGGTTTTATTACATTTTCAAAATGGCGAATAAGCGCTGCTATTGGATTGACCCTCTGTTCTATTTACATGAAAAGCCGTGGTTTTGGTCCCCACAGTGGAAACAGAACTAAGATAACATGAAAGCTTTAGGAATTCAGGTTCTAGTAGGAAAACATTTCAAAGTTTATCTTCATGCTGGATGTGATGAGCGGGAAAGAGTTGTTCACCAGAGTTTTCTCCTGCAGGAGCTGTTGAAGAAGTGTCACCAGTGCATGGAGACCATTGTCAAAGCAAAAGACCAGCAGGCAGCAGAGGCCAACAAGAACGCTAGCATCCTCCTAAAGGAGTTGGACTTGGAGAAGGTAATCTTATCGTCGCCGTCTCGTCATTTCTGAGCATACAGAAGACCACCAATGAACAGCAAGAAGCAGGTTTTGAGTAACTCTGTTGTGTCTAACAGTCTCGGGAGGAGAGCAAGAAGCAAGCGCTGGCTGCCAAGAGGGAGAAGAGGAAGGAGAAGCGCAAGAAGAAGAAGGAGGAGCAAAAGAGGAAGCAGGAGGAAGAGGAAGGGCAGAAAACCAAGGAGGAGTCCTCTGAGATGCAGGAGCAGAAAGAGGATTCAGCCGAAGGTAACCTTTGTTCCTTCACTAGAAGAGACTTTCTAGATTGGGTTGGTGTTTATCACTTGGTTGATATTTAATTTCCGTCTAAACTCGATCCCTGTTGTCTCTCAGAAAAAGAAGTTCCCATTGAGCCTCCGAGTGCGACCACCACCACCACCATCGGTATATCTGCCACCTCCACCACTTTCACTACAGCGTTCGGTAAGAAGCGAGCAAGTGTGGCCACTACCCCAAACACCAATCGGAAGAACAAAAAGAACAAGACCAAGGATTCAGCACCTAATGAACCAATCATATTGCAAGATCCACAGGTGAGCACTTCTCTGGCTTTTCCTTCAGCCGTATGGCTCAAGGATTCAATTTTATATTGACACTTCAGTTTAAAGTAATGAAATATCAAATTGAAATTGACATGTTAATTTCTGAAAAAAATGAATTATCATCAAAAAAAGTATTTCAGTAAATAGGTTGAAACTTAAAAACTATCGATGCAATTTAGCGATATTTAGATTTTGTTTCTTTATCTTTCTTTTTGATTGTGGATCACAGGTAATGGAAAAACCAAAATCTGTTTTTTTGTTTGTAATAGTAATGTTAAGCTAATAAAGTATTGCTGATTTGACATTACTCTAGTAGACAATCGTTAACACCCTCTAAGCCACAAAAGGTTGTTGCTAACACAGCTGGTTGTTAAAATTGCTGCATCTGAGTATATTAATGGGAGGTTCAGTTGAAAGAAAAAGTGCAAAGTTTACATTACACTTAATATTGCATGGAATATTTTTAATTTTCAGAGAAACTGAATTGTAGGGTTTCATAAACTCTAATCCATATTAATATTAACACAAAATGAACACTTGAAATAAATCACTTGTGTAATCTAGAAATGAGATTTACTTTTGAATTGATTCACTCAAAATATTATGTGGCATTCTCATTTATTGAATAGGGGTGGGCATTTGTTGTACCGTTAATCATTTATTGCAATAAATTCTTACCATGATAATAATAATACCTTTATATATGAAGCATTTCCATACAAAGTGCTGAACAGTTACAAGGAAGCGAAAGACGAAATAAATCAGTGCAGATTAAAAATGGATAAAAAAAACCAAGGGAATAAAACAAGAAAGTGAATAAGAATATTGATGAGTCTTGATTTATTGTTGTCATGAATGATGTTTAAGCTCTTTATTGTCGGAATTATTTTTCCTATTTTTTCCAGCTTTTTTTTTCAATAATATCATTCAATGCCAATAAATTTGAAAATATGATTAAAAGTAGTTACTGTGCCCAGCTTAATGATACAAATTACACTTCTTTATGTGGCTGTTGTCCTAAAGAAGCGTAAATTGGAATGTTTTTCCAAAGTATTACTCGTGTTTGTTACGCTATAACTGCATAACAATTCACCCACCCTTATTACGGTGACATATTGGCCTATGGATTTCTGCATAAAATCTCACGCTTGTGGATTTGTTTTAAAGGTTGCACTTGCACAGCACAAGGCTGACAAGAACAAGATCCACGGTGAGCCACGGGGTGGAGGCGGGGGAGTGACTGGTGGCAACAGCGATTCAGACCCCCTGGACAGCACCGACTGCGCCAGTGAGAGCAGCAGCAGTGGGGGGAAGAGTCAGGAGCTCAACTACCTCCCTGACCTCACCTCATCCGCCTCCTCCTCCTCCTCCTCTTCCTCCTCTTCTTCCTCCTCCTCAGCCCCCTCCTCAGGAGCAACCCAATCCCAGGGTCTCATGCCCGGCCCAGAGAAGAGACACTGTCCTCAGCCACCAACAGATCCCAAAGTGGACAATAAGGTCACAGTTTCCATCTCAAAGCCAATGCAAAAGTGAGCCTAACTCAAGCTCCGCCTCTCAGTGTCTGCCACTAATACCAGGTCATGTCTTCATTCGTATTACTTCGTTGTCAATGGAAACTAAATGTGAGCATTGTTTTTGTCACAGAGCTCCAGATACAAGCGTCGACTCCTCCAACTCCCTGCCTTCCCCGTTCAAAACCATGGCTCTTCCGGTGACCTCCCCCAACAGTAAACTCAGCCTCACAAGTCCGAAGAGAGGCCAGAAAAGAGAAGAAGGCTGGAAAGAGGTGGTCAGAAGGTCAGTTTTCAGTTGTTTTTTTTTTTTTTGTCTAAAGCTTTGTTGTATTTCAAATGCAGCTATATGTATTCAACTTGTATACACTTTCTTACAAGATGCATCAGTAAAGCAAGGTTCACATCTGATTGGAAGCAACTTATTTTCTAGATCAAAGAAGCTCTCTGTACCAGCCTCGGTTGTGTCCCGGATCATGGGTCGGGGAGGCTGCAACATCACAGCCATCCAGGACGTGACTGGCGCTCACATAGATGTGGACAAACAAAAGGACAAAAATGGAGAGAGAATGATCACAATAAGGTAAAAAATACCACCCTGTGGACTCCACTGCAACTGTGACAAACTTGAACTAAAGGATCAAAACGTTTCATTAAGTGATTTGATTGGAGTTCAAGGCTACAACTGTTGAGATAATGGAAACAAAAAAATATAAATATGGTCAACTAAGAAGTTGCACTGTGACTGTACCAGTTAGTCCAGGATGTTTTTTTTTTTTTTTTTTTTTTTGTGATTGCTGAGGCCTAAAACTACTGATTTTGCAGCAACTTTTTCAAAAAAACTAAGGTCATAGTTGTCTAAAGTGTGTGTCAAATTCACACATTGGAACTTGTTCTGATTGAAATGCGTTTTGTTTCAGAGGAGGCACGGAGTCGACGCGGTATGCGGTCCAGTTGATCAACTCTCTGATCCAGGACCCCGCCAAGGAGCTCGAGGATTTGATCCCCCGGAATCACATCAGAGCTCCGGGCTCCAAGGCAGCCTCGGCCTCTTTCCCCAATACCACGGGGACCACCAGTGGCTCAGCTACAGGCCCAAAGCCTCTCAGCTCATTGGTCGCCTCCTCAGGGGTCTCGTTCCAACCAGCGTCATCCACATCTTCGTCCTCCTCTCAGCCTGGGGGGAAAATCGGGAAGGGGCTTCCCTCGAACGTCCGGCAGCCGTTCCCGGTGTCTCTGCCCCTGGCGTACGCTCACCCTCAGCTGGCCTTACTGGCTGCTCAGACCATGCACCAGATCAGACACCCTCGTTTGCCCATGGCGCAGTTCGGGGGTACCTTCTCTCCAGCGGCCAGCACCTGGGGACCCTTCCCCGTGCGTCCTGTGAGTCCCGGCAGCGCTAACGGCTCACCGAAACACAACGGAGGAGCCAACAACACTCAAGCTAAGCCCAGCTCCGCCCACGGCGAGCACAACAGCACCGCCAGCTCAGGAACTGCTGTCACGACAACCAACACCATGACCACCAGCGTGCCCAACACGTCCGCATCCTCACCCCACACCCCAAATCCAGCTCCTTACAACCTCCAACCGAGCATCCCCACCCCGTCATCAGTCAGGAAGCAGCTGTTTGCTCCCGACCCCAAGCCGGCAGGTGTTACGCCTGTGTCTAACTCAGCTGCCACTAGCGTCAGCAATGCCGTAAGAGGAACGGGTTCTCCTGCACATCCCACGTCCACTACAACAACAGCAAACGCTCCCCAGCAGCAGGTGGGACCCATCTCCCAGCCTCCGATTCAGCCGACTAAAATGGAAGCTGCTCCTGTCGCCCCAGCCGGAAAGGACAAGCCGTCTGCACCTGAGAGTCAGCCTGCGTCCGTCAGCGAGAGCTTCACTTCCCCTGCTCTAGCTTTAGGTACCAAGCCAGAATCTCGACCTCCTGCTTCCTCTGGACCATCCACACAGGCTCATCCCCCGCTCCACAACTCTCAGCCCGGCTCCGGCCTTCCCCCAGGAACGTCTCCGGCTCACTCACACAATGTTGCACATCCAAACAACACTGTTCCCCACTTCTCAGCTCCAGCACCCAGAGTCTCCCATCGTATGCAGCCACCGGGGCCTTACTACTCCCATCCTGAGCAGCAGCAGCAGTCACAGCAGCAGTCTGTGTTTGTACCCTTCAGCGCTCAGCAGGAACTACCAAAACAATCCCAAAGCCAGACGTCCCAGCCTGCAAACCTTCCCCCTCAACCCCAGACCCAAGGCCAAGCACCGGGCTCCCTTCAGGTCTCTGCTAATTTGGGGATAATGAACGGATCCCAGATGCAGCACATCGCCAGCGCAGGCAAGCCGCAGCAGATATCTGCCAACTTCGGTCCTGCAGGTCTCTTCAATTTCAGCACCATCTTCGATAACAACAACCAGGTGAGTTGGAAGTCCTCTACACTGTTAGCATTAGTCACAGATAGCATCTAGTGTTTTTAGTCTTACAGATGTTGACAGTCATCAGACCCAAGGTCCACTGGAATTGACATGATATACTTATGGGTTTAAATGAAAATAGGGATTTTGTCATTAGAGTTATTCTTGTTACTGACAAGTTTCTTTTTGATAAATGACATTGAAGTCCTAAATCTCAACTTGATATGAGCAAGCTTCAAGCGTCAGACAAGATGAGCATTGCCCTGTAACTAGAGAACGGTTATATTTTTCCCATCAAAAATATAACTTTAATTGCGTTAAAGTGAATAATAAAATAGCTCTCCGCATAATTAGCATTTTCCATTCAAAATATAAATTTAATTGGATCAAATTAATAGTAAGTCACTATCACTATTGGCAGTGATAGAAAATACTTTCAAAACAATTTAAAATATCATTAATTTGTAGAGTTTTTATTTTCAAAGTTGACTGTCCATCCCAATGGACATCAGGAGTTGGGATATATTAGCCAATGCTTAAATATTTAGTGTTACCATGCAAAGAAAAAATCACCTGTAAGAATTTTGCAGCTTATTTGTGATTTCACAATCCACATATTTTATTTAAATTTTCATTTTTGCGTTTTTACGAGTGTCATCTCTGACTTTCTTGAACTGCTTGTAAAATATATATATTTTGTCCCCGTTGTATTTCTGTGCTGAAGGGGACAGAGAATTAGTTGGATGAAAATCAGGTGTGAAGGTGTTAATGTTTAATATTTGGATGACCAGCAGGTGGGAAACAATCAGGTGTGGGGTGCATGCCACCTGCCTGCCCGGTCACCTCCAGAGCAGTCTTATTCAGCCCCGCCAGCCTACATGAACATCGGTCAGATGGAGAATATGATGCCCCCGCCTCCTCCAGAGAGCTCCAAAGCCCCTGGGTACCGGTCAGCCTCTCAGAGGATGGTTAACAGCCCAATCGGTAGGAGTCTTTCTTTTATTTAATATTTAATGAGTAGTATTACCTGAGCAACAGTTTTGCTTTAATTTTTTTTTTTTTTTCTCCGCAGCGTTGACCAGCTATGCCACCAGTATCTCTGGCAGCCCGGTGTATCTGCATGGTCACGCAGGGGTTGGCACGCCCTCGTTCAGCCGACAGCACTTTTCCCCTCACCCATGGAGTGCATCTACATCAGGTAGAATCCTCGTAGAACTGGTTAAATATTAAGTATCAAGCATTTTGAAAATGTTATCTTTAAGTACAAGAATGTACCGATGCTGTTGCCGATTCTGACCTCTCTTCAAAAAGAGTTTTATGCTGTTTTCACTCATTTGAACACTTAATGGTCTTAACAATAGAATGTTTTTTAAACAGCCCTGCTGTGTAGTAAAAATCCTTCAGTTTATAGGAGCCGTACCAAATAAACCCAACTAAAATAATTGCAGCACATCTCATTACTTTCGTAGTCCTTTACAATCTTCCTGCGTGTGTGTGTGTGTGTGTGTGAGAGAGAGAGAGAGAGCAGTCTGTTACACAGTTTTGCTGTTGAGCAGAATTTTAAAGCAAAAACAAACTGATTAGAGTTGATGTTTTTATCTGTCTTTAGCATCTCATGCGACTTAGTACGATCAGGATGGGTAACGTTACAAGCTGTAACTTCGGCGCGTTTAATTGTGAGATTTCCAAAAGATGGCCAACATTTCCTAGTCTAGGTTGTGCTGTAATGGATTGAATTAGACTCTCCAAGCGGATATTGCAGAGCAGCTTTAGGCTAATATGTCCTGCTCTCTGCAGTTGCTATCATTTTCCTCAGTGTTTAAAAGTAGCAGCCTAAGTAAACAGCTGTCAAGCCTCTGAGGAAATTTTGTTTCTAGAAGCTTTTTACAGCTTTTGTTATTCCTTCTGCAAGGAAGGAATAACAAACTTTGAACAAGGAGTGCATGGTGTGCTCTGATTAGATGAAACATTTGATTTTTTTTTTTTTTGGTTTTATTTCTGGCCATGATTAATACATTGAGGCTGTAAAATGAGCTGTGTCCAGTCACCAGACAGTTTCCCCGTGCTCCTATAGAAATACACTAACATGTATTATAAACCTGTTGTTGCGGTCTCTTGTGTCTTTCCTCTACCAGGTGAATCCCCGGTCCCACCTCCTCCCACAGTGTCCTCGTCTGCCCTGTCCACCTCAGCCGTGGCTCCTCCTCCTCAGCCTAAACCAGGCAGTTCCTCGCAGCAGGACAGGAAGGTCCCCCCTCCCATCGGCACGGAGCGGCTGGCCAGGATCCGGCAGACGGGTTCCGTCAACCCACCTCTGCTCACCACCAGCTACACGGCTTCTGTTGGACAGGGTGGCATTTGGTCGTTTGGAGTTGGGAGCGCCTCGGGTGAGAATTGCTCCTGGAATTTTGCGAACCCATACCACAGACTTCAGTGTGGTATGGGTGCTATCCACCAAAATGGATAGCCTAACTTTGTGTTTTTGTGCAGAAGCCATGTCTGGTTGGTCCCAGCCCCTGATGAGCAGCCACATGATGCATCCTCAGCTGCAGGCAGAGCAGTCGGCCTTCTCCCAGCACCAGCCCATGGAGCAGGATGACACGGGCATTGCTAACCCGGCTAACAGCTACCACCAGCCTCAGCATTTGCCCAACAGTTACATGGACTTCCAAAAGGTACCGCACAACTGAGAATTTCCCCTTTTTCTGACTTCCCTTCTCTCTGTGTGTTATGCCAATCACCTGTTTCATCTGTATAGGGGATGCCTGTGTCAATGTACGGAGGAACCATGCTGACCCCCCACCCTCCCATGGCAGAAGGCCCGGGGGGTCCAATGTACAATGGTTTGCACGCAGGTGACCCCGCATGGAATCCCATCATAAAAGTGGTCCCCAACAATGCAGATAGCTCTGACCCACAGCAGCAGGTTTGTGATGCTGATTCAACCATTACAGGTTAAAGTTTACAGTAATTAAAAGTGTCCTTTTTTTTCTTCTTCAGGTTTGGCCTGGTACCTGGGCTCCTCATGTGGGCAACGTACACCTGAACCACGTCAACTAGGCGGCATTCACACAAACGCACACAGCATGACCCACAGTGCAAACATGTGATACCATAAGACGGAATGAGACGAAGAAAAAACAAAAAGCCCCAACATGGTTAACTTTAGAGGCCTGAAGGTGCGGAGCAGGGGTTGAAGAATTGGGAAGTTCTCTCGACGCCATTCTTTGATGTGCCTATCTCAAACGTGGAAGAGAGGAAATCGGGCGACGGCAGTCATCATTGTCGTGATGACGCAAACACAAACATGCGCGTTCACCTGTTCAACAGGATCTATTCTCTGCGTAGTTTAGTGATTTTGACTTAAACCCCACATACACCATTCTTGGGCTGCAGGGGGCTCAACATGAAGTAGCTATTTAAACTTGGCCCAGAACTAGATGATGATGATGATGATTACCTAAAGAGAAATCAGAACCTTTTAGAGTGGTAAATACATGTATAATTGTTTACATACTAAAAAGGGTTAAAATGAGAGTAAATTTCATGTCGTATAGTGGCTCTACTTTATGTAGCCTGTATTAATGTGAAATATTTACCTTAATATTCAATAAAAAGATTGAAAAGTATGTGTGCTCTTTGACGAATAATTATTTAACTGAACACGAAACTCCTGGATATAGAAAGAATGTTTTTTTTTTTTAATATATATATATTATTTCTTGGCCTAAAACTAAACTATCCTCTAAGATGCAGCTCTTGTTGAAGCCTTCTTTTTGAACAAACTCAACATGTTTTAATTTAGATGAAAATGTAGCAAAAGCAAACTTGTAAAAAAACATTTTACAACACCTTTATCACCCGTTCACATCTAAATTAATTTCTGTGGTTTCCTTTACATTCCATATGTGTCTAGTCTTGGTTAGTAAAAAGAATAGCTGGATGCATGGGTTCTAATGGTCTCTTAAGTCAAAGAATTTCTTAACTCACTCTAAAACTTTTCTTATGATTGCAGAACATGCGTTGATGGTGATAAACTCCACTTACAATAAGCTTCCTGACCTCCTTACCACTGACCTGGGCCGTGTGAATGTTTAAAAAGATAAGATATTTTTCTGTCCGGTTTGTTCGAAGAAGCATTATTTCTGCCGTTTCAGAAATATGTAACAATATCTAGCCAGAAGCCGGTTGGTGTAACATAAGAGAATTATTTTAAACTTGGCCAAAAACATTTAACCAAATAGAGAGGTATGCAAATGTTTCGGACACAACTTCAAAACTTTTGCACCATATTTTGGTTGTTTCTCAAGTTATGTGATCATTCTTTCTAAGTAGAAATGCTTGAACGCAGCATTATAAGTCTATATTCAACATTCATATCTGTGGCGTATATTGACTTCCAGTGGTAAACAGGATTGGAGTTGTACGATACTGCCATCTGCCGGCAGGTATTGGTGTAAATGTAGCCATAACATGTCTATGTTTTTTATTGCTCGTTAAAGAGAGAGAGAAAAAATTATTATAATCTTTAATACGCAGCCCGTCTGGTAACATCGAAGGAAAAAAAAAAATCATGGCCACGACAATGACTCATGGGAGCTTCTTAACGCCACGACGTATTAGCCATTATTTCCCCCACATATCACCAGGCGGGCTCCATACTTAAAAAAATGAATATCCGCTTAAAAAAAAAAACTATTTGTAAGCCAAGGTATGAGATTGGTACAAAACAGGAAAGGGCAAGGAAGAGATGTTACTATCGATGACCTTCCCTTGTTTTCCTTCTTGATAAACAACCAGACTTTTATAGTGAAACCGTCGGAAAGTGTAGCCGGAAGTGCTTTTATTTAGTCAGCGTTCCAGCACTATCATGGCGGCGGCAGCAACTCCAGCAGTTCCCGATCAAGCGCCTAAAATGCAGGCACCGGGGCAGATGCCGTTTGACCCGTCTCAGGCCCCGGTTATCGAAGGCTTCACCCCAGTAACGCTGGCCAAAAATGAGAGCTTTAAGGAAAAGTTCTTGAGGAAAACCAAGGAGAATCCTTTCGTCCCGATAGGTGAGTTATACAAACAGACACTGCAGAAGTAAGTTACACAAGTGTACTGCATTATGTCCTCTGCTGTCGCTTGGTGTAATTATTTCCCATTACATACATTAATATTACAGTGCAACCTTGCTGTGTAAAGTGCGGTAGTTGAAACAAGGAAACCCCAGTCAGTCACAAAGCTTAGAAAACTATAAATTAATATTTCAGTGCAACTTTTTGGTAATGATACTGTTAGCAGGGCCACCCTTTACTCCCATAAAACAACTTTTCTGTGCTAACACACGGTAATGGTTGGATGATTTGGAAGGAAAACTAATCAGGTAAAAAAGACATGACTGTACCTTGGACCTTACACGTATTTGACGTAAACGTACGTAATATATTTATTCAAAAATTATGATTACTTTTTATTCTTCCTGAAGCAAAGCTGCACCATTAAAACATTATTTTAATGTTTTGCTAAGCCATTTTTATGTCTATGTGTAGTTTTTTTTTTTTTGTCTTTCCCATTTTGGTTTCCCAAACATACAAAATGTTTTATTTTATTTTGTCCCTTGAACTAAAAGTGTTGAGGAGCTGCAAACATGTTTCTCTAGTTACACAATATGTCATAATAACAGTATCTCTGTGGTATATTCATATCTGTTGACTGCTATATTCCCAGTGTTATGAACTTGTAATGTTTAGCTAGTGGGCTAGATGCTCACACTGAACACAAATGACATTGCTTAAAACTACTGAAGGTCACAGAGTGATGAAAGCACAGATGAGAACGAGAGCAGGAAATAGATATTTATCACAACTGATCGCAGGGTTGATCGATATTATAGCCTGTGGAAGAGTTTCTAATATTGTGAAGGTGTCATCTGTGTGACGGATCAACATAGTGGTGGAAAAAGATAGCCATGGTAGCAGTCCTTGAACACACCAGCACTGCATTGAAACGTGATTCTGGCATTGTGAACACAGATCTTTTATTTATATTTATATATTTAATTTCTCCCGGCCTTTATGTTCTTCAGGTTGTGCAGCAACAGCCGGAGCGCTGCTGTATGGTCTTCGTGCCTTCCACCAAGGAAAAACCAGACAGTCCCAGCTGTTGATGAGGGGTCGTATTTTCGCTCAAGGCTTCACCGTTGTCGCCATCATCGTTGGCATCTTTGCCACATCGTTGAAACCCAAGCAGTGAAGGCGAACGAATCTCACGCATCTTGAAAGTGTCCATTCACTCTGGTCTCAGACCAGATCCATTGTTGAATTGGCCTCTGAATAACTGCATAATGTGTAATATAGCCAACGTTGTTCAGTTATGCAGCCTATTTATAGTTTGATTTTTTTTTTTTATTTAAAAGAAACATCAGTCTGCCCATTTGTTAAAAATTGGCTGTGCGAAACAGCAAAGAGGTGTCGACTCAAGGAAGCAAATGGGGAAATTGGTTTAATAGCGCCAAGACTTTTCAACTTTGAATTAAATGTTTCTTCTGTTGATGAAATTAGCCATATTTGTGTTGTTTTTGAATATGCAGCATGGAAAAAGTCTCTGGGAGAATTCTAAAATGATGCCGTCAAAGTCTTCCTTAGACTTCGGTGTCTAGACATCTGGACTTACAAGTGCTGTGAGAAAACATTCGCCCTTTTGCAAAATCAAACGAGTAGCTCGCTACCAAGCCTGGCTGATTGCCGACGAAGGATTTCTGCCATTTCATTTGGATATGTTAGAGGATATTGGCAACCCTGATGTAAATGTTTGAATGAAAACAAAAACAGGGAATTTGCTAATGCAAGGAGCCAAGTACTGTTTCACAGCACATTGGGAATGCAAAGGCACTTTAACATTCAGAAATGGATCTGAAACCTTTCTGCACGGTTGGAGATTTTACCTTCGTCTTTATGCCCTACATTCTAAAATAAATCCCCAAACACCCCAAAAGAAAGGTGTGACAATATGCAAGGGATTCTGGGCTACACATGACTTTATTCAAGTGATCATCTCCAAGGTTTATGAAATGGCAACAAGCTCAGCAGGGGAATATTTTAAGTTAAATTAAGTGATCCGCCGATTCCTCCCATTTTTAATTTTCCACGTCCCTTTAAACATTCGGTGTTTTGTTTATTTCCAAATAGGCAACATGTGAACAATGTGCAGACATCACTGTTGAAATGAATACATGTATTTAAAGTTTTGTGTGCTGGTGTAACACAAAGATGGAGAGAAAAATAAGTGAAACAAAAAAGTGCACATTTTAATTTCTAAATTC
The DNA here is from genome assembly GCA_903067095.1 of Girardinus metallicus. Taxonomy (NCBI): domain Eukaryota; kingdom Metazoa; phylum Chordata; class Actinopteri; order Cyprinodontiformes; family Poeciliidae; genus Girardinus; species Girardinus metallicus. The sequence goes on along the minus strand of CAEGAE010063610.1, from coordinate 104,027 downwards.
AGACTGTAGCAGATGTCTTTGGTTGTGAGTCTAACCTTTTTTTTTTCTGGAAATAAAAAATTGCCTCATCAGTGAGAAAACTATCTGGCTTAATACTCTAAGCGAGATCAGAGAAGGCCACAAGCTTATGTCTGTGAAATAAAACAAAACATGTTTGCTACCTGGAACCTAAGTAATTAGTGATTTCATGTCGAATAAAACGTGAACATTTGTGGTTCATGGTTATAAATTGTTGAGAGGCAAATATGGATACAATCTAGTTTGCATTTAGTAAGTGTCTGATCAAAATGTTAATTTAAAGAAGGAATTAAAAACTAGGCATTCAAAAATATTGGTAGAAACAAAGTTGACCTAAAAATTATAAGTTAAAGGGGGAGGGAAAAAAAAAAAAACATGTACTTACAGTAACAGTATTTTCTTCAGTAGAGTGACATTAAAGCAGACACTAGAAAGGTGTAACAGAGCAGTCCGTCTTCTCACAGGAGCCTCAGGTTAAGTATATCAATATATAGGCATCAAGAAAGGCAGGAAGTTTTAAAAGGTTTTTAACATGTCAGGAATTCTTTTGGAAAAGGAACTAAAATCATTCGGAATACAACGTGTCGTTAAAACCGAAAAGGCGATGTTGCCGAGAACATTCTCCGGAGCGCTTCGGTTAGCGGACTAAAGGTGTCTGTTTTAGAGAGATGAGAACGGAGCGCATTCGGGAAACATCCTTCGCCTGCTTGCTGGTTTTGGGGTTGAAGTCGCAGAGGCGCGCCACTCGTTCCCACTCAGATCCCGGGCTGTCGCCGTCGGTCTCCGCCAGGAAGGCCTCCTCGGATGCTCTGCGGGACGCAGCCAGAGGGAGAAAAATGAGATCGCATGTGGGGAAGAGGATGAAAACCGGCTCACCTACTGAGCTTTGTCACACGATGCAAGCTACAACCACTGACTTCTTTACATACGGCGCCTTGCAGAAGTATTCATAACACTTGAATTTTTCATATTTCATCACATTGCAACTACAAGTGTTAAAGTACTTGGATTTTAAAGGAGAACGATGCAAAGGTTACTGAAATGTTTTTCCAACAAATACTTGAATAGTGTGGCATGTTTGGATTAAATCTCTTTTATTCCAATACCCCCAAATGAGTCACCCGATTAGTAAAAACATCAGTGTAACAATCTTAATAAGGAGTTTTATTATAATTCTAGACTCTAGAATTACATGGCAGCAACATTTTGTTAGGCAAGTTCTGATTTGTTCTTTTTGTAGACTTCTGTTCATAATTTTTGTTTTGGTTGAGTCGTTTGGACAATTATTCGTTTTGGATGCTTTGTAGCAGGAAGAATTTCTGCTCTTTTTAGCTTTCGGGCGAATGTTATGTGCAACCATGGCGACGAAGCACCGTCTTTAACCACTGGGACCAGCCGATTAGCACCTCGAAAGCTCAGATAACTACTTGAGAGCAGAAGAAGGACGTTTTGATCGATGGAAGAGATGACTTGAACGTCTCTGCCTGGCTCTAATCGTACGGACAGACAGAAATTTAAAGTCGGAGCAGCGAAAACAAATGAGGTGGATTAGCAGTATGTGGCAAGCACTGATGGTGTCATCTAGGGAATGTGAAAATACTGACTTGAATACCAAACTAATGTCATGCAATGGTCATACAGCAACAGTGTTCAGTCAGAGGAATCTTCAGGTTAGTTGCAAGACTGTCTGCTACCTGAGGTTCTTCCTGCCTACAGCATCACCGTGCACGACAACTCTTTTGAAGATGAGATATAACATTGAATGTCCCTTGGGGATAGATAAACACCACCATGGAGACCAACAAACACAGCAGTCAAGTCAAAGATGAAGTTGTTTAAAATTGACAATCTCCCAGGCTTTGGACAAACAAACGGCGCTGTTAAACTCACAAAAACTTGGTTGTCCAAGAAAAGCTTTAATCAGGGAAACAAACAATACTTCCAAACTGCTCTGGAGGAGCAGCAGAGATTCACAATCTGTTGACAGGCAACTAAGTTGTTTCTTCCTGGATTTTGTTAATTTCCTTGTTTTACTTCACATATCAGATTTTATGTATTTTTAAAATATGTTATTTTATTATTTTTATTGTCTCGTAACTGTTTTTCCTTCAATATTATTTTTTATGATTGTACACTCCTCTGGTCGGTTTTAAATGTGCTTTAGACACAACGTGTTGATTTTACTCCAAAATCAAATGAGAGGTAACCGAAGCAAAATATAGTTCTGACTGAATACAAAGCCACAAATACAATTCACACTTAAAAAAAAAAACATTTAAGTATGCAATGTGACAAAATGTGAAGAAGTGTAAGGAGTGTGAATACTTTTTGCCCCTCACTTAACGTGCATCTTACACTTTACTTTTCCCCTTTTGTTTTGAAATGCACTGCAAAGATCTGAACATGTCAAAAAAGTCATCTACTGAAATCTGACTACGAGCTAAAGGTTGCGGGGAGGCATGCATCAGCTAAAAGGGCGGCAGAGCGTACAACATTAAAAAGCACAAGAACGCTAAACGTACACAAAGCCTATAACATCAGAGTTGGGCTGTTTGTAGAAAGCCTTGTCAGCAATCCTAGTGCACAGGCAAGGCCCAGAAAGCAGGAAAAAGAAGGAGAGAGGAGAACAGTTTTAGTAAATAAACAACAAGCAGAGCAATGTTAGGCTGCGATTTATAAGCGCTGAGAGAAAGTTCTGATGAGTGGGGGGAAAAGTGTGGAGGAGAGTTTAAAAAGGTCCAAAACAAATCTGCCAGTAGTCAACATACTGAGAAGATTCAACCGCCCTTGTGGTGGTATTTTGGATGAAAAATGGGCTCTCTGCTTCTTGGAATCTGAAACGAATTAACTTCCTGGAATTTTTTATTTTTTTTTTTAACTTAACGGGATAGTTCCGGATTAATATCTCATCAGAGGATTATTTCTCAGGGCTCTGAAAAAAAACAAAACACTACAGCTAACAGATGCAGAGTGATACCGTGCCAGACTTGGACAGAGTCTGTTGGAAAGTGGTGAGAAAAGATCTAGTTAGCCTGAACGAGAAAAGGAGAGACTACAACACATGTGAAAACATAGAAACCAAGAGTTTTTTTTTGGCAGTAGCAAAACAGTTCTTAAAGGAAAAAAAAAAAGTAAAATAAAGCCAATAATTAAATATTTAACATTCTACTGATTTGACATATTCAACATTTTTTTTGAATAATCTCCCCTCAAAAATGGACTATTAAATCTGAATCAACTACATTTACCGTAGTGATCGGCATACACTCGTCTACAAGAACATCTCTGTGTGCAAACAGGTGAAGTGTTGTTCTTCCTCACCTGTTGTTGGCCTTATTCTTCTCCATCTGCTCGTTTTGGTGAACATGCCAGTCCTCCAGCTCCTTCTTGGCCTTCTCTCTCCACTCTGCCTCTGCTGCCTTGGAAGCTGAGTCTTATTACAGGGTGAAACAACCCAAAAAAACAAAAAAAAGCGTCATGTTTTATGCACGAGTTCAAAAATTTCATACTACTGAGAACCTAAAGTAATCATCTTTTGCTACCTAATGCTTCGAGGCGAGCCTTCTGCTCCTCCTTCCACTTGCGCAAACTTTCTGGTTCCTGCCTCTGAATGTCCACCTGGGCGATGGCTGCATAGCTGTCTGTTGGGCCATTCGACTCCTTCCGATCAAATAACAAACAATCATAAATCCATTACCGCTTCCAATGTTGCTATTTAGATAGGGTTCAGGTGAACCATACACTCGTGAACAGGAAGAACCTCACCTGGAACAGGTCTCCGTTCACCGTTGCAGGCTCCTCTTCAAAGTCGTCAAGCATAATGATTAGAGACACACACACACATTTAAAGTTAAACACAGTTTCTAGGAGTTTTTCCAATAACCCTGCCGTCCGCTCTGCTGTAACTTCACCGACTGAATGTTCTAACCGTCACTGGCGTTTCTTGGTCTTGAAACTGTTAAGACCTTAGAAATGCCGCCACACCTGTTTGGGCGCTGCCGTCGTCTCTGTTGCTTTGCTGGCAAACGAGACAGGATTTTCAGGTATATATGTATATATATATATATATATATATATAAAAGAATAGAGATCTGTGACGTGTCTGATTCTGAGACTTATGTTTTCATGCCTTGGAAAAGAAGGCATGAAAACAGCATAATGGTTTTATCTGACTTTTTTTGAAGTCTAAACAAACTGCATCAGAGAACATGTTTTCATGCATTTACAGACTGAAAACAGTAGCAAATCGCAGTGTTGGTGCGTTAATTATTAAATTCTTTTTTTTAATATAATTATTATTTAACATCACATTCCCATTGCTGACATTTAAATATGCAAACGTAATGGAAGATTAAAAGGTTTTATTTTAAATTGAAATTGAAAACATGACATCAGAACATATGATTTTATTTACAAGACCTCAGCCAATAATCGCAAAACTGCTTTTTTAGACATGTAAAAATGGCTTTTAAAGACAGGACTATTTTCAAAGAAACTCTCTTAGCTACTGATTTAATTGTGTTTTAGTTCACTTCAGCTTATATCCACAACAAAACTTTGTAGGATAAAACATTACAATAAAAACTCCTGACATTTGTGCGTCAATCATTTTTAGATTTTACTTTCAGTTAAGTTTAGATATCACAGGTTAAAAAAAACTGTGTGTTATATTTATGTATTAATTACAAATTTTACCAATTGACAATTTTATGATTGTATGTTTCGCTGTGTTTGTGGGTCGCCCTAAAACCTCAATAATTCAAATATAAACCGTGCGGAGCAGGTGAGCTAAACAAGCACACTCCTGGCTATGTACTATGCTAAAAAGCTAACGCTTTGTCAGTTGTTTTCTCAAGAGTTGCATGTGCTTCGTAGTCTAAAATCATTTACACCTCCTTACTACATTAGCCAGTTGTGTTACTACGCACCTATGTAGGTGGAGTATTTTATCTTAAACTTACATCATTTCGTAACAGCTGCCATAAAGCAGATTAGCTAGTTTGCTCATTAGCCTGCTAGCGTCAAGCGGACGTTAGTTCAACTCCAAACTTACCATAGTTTGCGGTCTGAGAAGGCTGCACGTCGTCCGCTCCTTCCAGCGCCCCGAACCCTTCTCCGTCGTTCTCGATCCCCGCAATCTCACTTTCCTGTTGTGCCAGGAAAGCCGCCGCAGGATCCTCCTCGACCAGGTGCGCCCCGTTGTCGGCCATAGTACACAAAAAAGTGCAAGTTTAACTGAGGCTAGTTGGTTTAGCTAGCTGACGTTGAAGCCACACACACAAAAAATCAAAGAACAGTTCTGTTGTATTAAAAAATATGTAGCTCGTTGCCCTAGCTTCCGTTTCAAAAACGCTAAGGGAGCGAATGGAAACAGCAACTAAGCTATCTACAACCAACAATAAAGGCTTCAATGTAAGGCCCTCACTGGTGATTCATGATTTGTCCACTTGTTCGTTCACTGTGATGAGGAAAGAAGGGCAGCACCCCGAGGGTACCACTGCTGTTTTGTTGGCCTTTGTCTACATCTGCTGGCTGAACTAGGAACTGCAAGATGTTCCTAGTTTTGTTATATATCAGATATATGACAAAAAAATAAACTTCACTTGTCGTGTTTGGTATTTCTTTACACTTACACACACTAAGGGACGGTACTAGCTTAAATAATTAGAGAAAATATGGAGAAACTATGCCACCATGTTGCCCCCTTTTAGGTAAATTTCGTATAAAACAGCACTCAGCTTCACCACAAAGAACACTACTTGCACAGTGAAACATGATGGTGGCAGCATCATGCTCTTGGCTTGCTTCTTTCTTCAAAGAACTAGATTTATTCTAGAAACCTAAAAGTAAACAGGAATTTTGTTTTTCAGCATCAAGGTGAGTCCAAGCACACATCCAAATCAACAAAGCAAGTTTTGATATGGTTTAACAAGAGTCCAGAACAAAATCTGAAAATGCTCACCTCAAGAGGACTGTCCAGGCAATCCGATAGACTTGGGCTCTTTTTACAAGGCCCAAATCGATCCTTGATTCTGAGAGACTCTTACAAGAATATGAACGCTGAAACTGTGTCAAATGGTGCTTCAATGAAGTACTAGCTCAAGAGTTGGTACACTTACACAACGAGGCTGAGTTTTTACTTATTGTTACCTTAACCACTCTGGAAATTGGAGACCACACATGATCTGTGGTTTAATATGTAACAATGTGTTACTTTTTAGACCGTGTTAAATAGTCACGCATCTTTACTCTGCAACAGAGTTAGATTATACAGCACTCCCTTTGAAATGTAGCTAAAGATAAATGTAACTTGGATAAGAATCTCAAGATTGTACTTAATATGTAAATGAGGTTACACATAATCACACTGATTTTACGATGGGAGCTGCAACAGCCTCTGGATGGTGAACGACCTGACATGCGCGCGCCCAACGCGCCCAAACCACGTGACATGTGACGTCACAGACTGGTCCTGCTGGAAAGACTTTGAGGGAATGAATTTGTGCCTCAACAGGAGGGAGACTCGCTGCGGCTTCTTGACCTCCGCTCTGAGGAAATCTACAAAGTTAGGACTGACTTTGTTCTTCATCGCTCGCAGCTCTTATAACTCGCTATGTCCGGCGAACAGAAGGAGCCACAAGAGGTAAGCTAATTCAAAGGTCTCTGTAGTTGATATCTTGTGTACGACGTAACTTTTAAACTAACTTTTTGTCGCAGCGTTAGTAACTGTGCGGGGTGTGTTGTGCTGTCTAATGAGCTTTTATGGCTTTGCCTGGTTGTTCTTCAAGACGTTTTGTAGCTTTTTTTGGATTTTTTTTTTTTTTTTTACGTACAACTTCCTGTACTTTTGTGAGTGTAAACTTCTGAGTCTGCACAGCATGCCTTTAATTAGCACTTCTCTTAAAACCATTTGAAACGTAGCTATATAAACTCCCTGTATAGGAGACGTACGTTTAATATGAAGAAGGGAAAAAAAAAACAAAACAAGTTCCGCACATAACGTAACATTTTGTTTTGAATGTAAATGAGTTGTATTTTATTAAGAAAATATTTAAAGATGTGAAATTTCTGTGTAATTGTATAATGCCATGGTTTTAATTGTCCCAAGTATCAATAAACTTTTTTCGAAAGAAAAACAAAAAAACAAAAAACATTTTGTTTTAGGATAATATGTTGTGAATATTAGGTCACGATTTTCATTAATTCAACATAGCTGGATGATTCATTTCACAGCTTTGCCTTCACAGGATCGCATCTAATAAACATTGAAGCTTTAAGCAGTCTGTTCACAACCAAATGATCATTTTGCTCTGTGGTGGTCTGACAAGCGAAATGTGACCTCTGTTACCAGGATGTTGCTGTTGAAGCCATCTGTGCTGACTGACACACATTGTCTCGAAATGCCAACATCAAGTTTTTGCAACTAAAACGTATGCTGATGCAACCTAGAAATTCTAGTTTTAATCACGCACAAGTGAATAAAAAAAAATTAGAAGTCTTGAAATTAGAGATGCACCAAACAGATAGGCCAGAGATTTATATAAGCCAAACTAAAACCAAACAACAAAAGCCAAACTTTTTTGAAACCATCTGCAACTGCGTCAAAACTAACAACTCCCATTTATGTTTTGGTCTGTGAAAGCGCCATGATGCACTTTTTTGAGTTTAATAAATGGGATAGAACTGCTTATGTATGTCTGTAGATGAATTGCATTGACTTGTGTTATAAAATGCCCACAAAGGACACTTTATGACATAGTAAATTTATTGTACTGTAATGCATTAACAGAGGTAATCTTGTATTTTGTTTATATTCTTTTGAAATCAGAATTACTGCCTCTATCAGTCTTCAAGACGTTTTTCTTTTTTATTCCCGTGAAAAGCCTCATCGGTGCATTTCTACCCGAAATTATTGCAGCTTGCATGTTTTACTTGTATTAAGCCTCCAGCTTTCTATTTACATTATCTGTTTTTGTTATTGTTGTTAAGTTATCTGTGAGCAGACGGCCGCTTCACTTCTCTATACTACACTGGCCGTGTTGCTTTAAGAAGTTGATGTAATTGCTGGTTTGCTTGTAATGCATCTCGTTCCTTTTGAGAAGAATGCACTCTCTCACTAGTTTTATTTAACTCGTGGATGTCCGCTGGTTTTCAAGTGTAGTTTCAGAGGAAAGGCAGAAAAGAAGTTTACGTAGAGGCCCTTGGCCAAAATTTCAAGGCAGTTGACGTTAGCTCTCCCAGTCCTCCTCCAGCAACCCTCCTCACCCTCCTTCTCCCTGTGACTCATGTGGGTGTTGGGCTGAAATAGTTTGGTGTAGTTTTACATTCCTTATATAGCCTCTGAGGATTGAGCAGAGGCTAAGGCTCGCCTGTGACACACGCAGCATCAGGGGTAGGCACAATCTCCTCGCCCCAGCTCACTGACTCCCCAGCTTTTCTCTCAGGTTTGGGCTACCAGCTGGCCCCTCACGGATAAGGTAAGTTGCCATGGCGCTCCCTTGGCTGGATAGACATGTGTCAGGAAGAATGATTACACCTGGTAAGACTGCGGCAGAGAAGGAAGAGGACCAAATAGTGGCATAGGGGTGCCTGTTCAGAGGTCACAGAGGGAGCCCATGTCTGAAAGCTGGCTTTAATTCTTAAAATGCCTGTCTTCTTGGGTTTATTTTTGTTGCGTTTTAGAAGTAAGATCTAAAGAGGTCTTCATTTTTACATTTTAATGTACATAAGTAAGCTGAAATGGCTTACTAGCTTCAGATGTTAAAGACAAGCAGCCAGTGTTTGACGACGTTTGGTGACATTTACGAGTTGCCTATTTTCATCCCGAAAACGAGGGTTGATTGATGTGTTGGTCAAAGGTGCAGAAATTGATTAGCTGGAGAGTGAAATGGGACAATTTTCCTTTAGTTGGAAAATTCATTAAACACATCAAAGCTCATTTATCATTAGCATGGACTTTGATGCACATTTTGACTTTAATAAAAGACCCTCTAAAGGTTAAGGATGTATTAAACACTTTAATTGTAATTCCTGCATTTTCTTTTGGACTCAAAATCATCACCTCTAACAAATAACCTATACAGAACATATTTCTCTTGTATGTTATAGACTGAAACTTGTTGAAAATTGTGAGGGTATGATGTCACAGAGCCTTATTGGACAAGAAAAGCTGGATTTTATTCTCCATGAAATGTGTTATGCCAGTGGTTTTTATGTTGCAATAAAAACCTTTTCGAATTCCAAAGTGATATTTCGCATGAAAGTTTTCCATGTGAAAGCTCAGGCATATTGTATGGCTTTCTGACAGAATAACTCATGCGTGTATGGGAATTTTCCTACAAGTCGGAAAAATGTTTTGAGCATCTTGTTACGCAAGAGTTGAGACAAGTTGTAGTTCAAATTTAGAAAACCAGTGCGAGTTACTCAGTTTTGAAGTTACTAACCATGTCAACCAGCACACGTCTAAATAGTTTTTCCCCTCATTTTAGAAACTCAAATAAATAATTCATTATTCCACATTTCTGTCAAAGACAGAAAGACCAGAAATTAGAATTGACCAATTTTCGCTTGATCAGTTCATGTGTGAAAGACCAGTTTCTTTTGTTTCATTTCACAAAATTGATCAAAACTAAGAATCTCTATAATTTTTATGAATACATAAACCAACAGCAGTTTTTCTTTTACTTTATTTAAAATATTGCATCTTTTTCTGCAGACATAGGTTGAGTTAACTGTTGATTTTACCAACATGGTTCTTTTTGGAGTGACCCAGACTTTCACAGATAATCAGAGGAGAGAGAGTTAAGAAGACCGTCCAATCTCAAAGACCTGGAGCTTATCACTGATTATTGATATTGATAAATAATTTGAGACATTTATAAAAAAAAAAACATAAAAGGCATATACAAACCAATACATTACTGTATTATATGTTGAGTTTTGCTTGTCTCATTACCCATCATAAACACATTTTTTGGTTAAGTAAAAATGTCGGATAAAAATCAGTCATGTAAAAAAATAATTTGGAGTTCGATTGAATGATGTGATACATTGATGGGGTTCATCTTGTAACGCTTTTGTTTTCTGTTATAACCAGTTTCTCTGTCAAAGAATCAGGTCAGAGCTAAAAGTACAATGAAAACTGGAAAAGCCAGAAAGTTCATCATGCGTTTGATTTAGTAGAGAGGCTGTTGCATCTGTTCTTTATTGTCATTTATTGACATTTTCTTTTATTTTCCTATAGTTACCCATTCAAAAGTTGTAGCAATTTATGTGAAAAAAAAGCTCTGTAATTTTTTTCTGTTCTCTCCGTCTTTGCCTGAAATATTAGTTTTAGAAAGAAAACTCCCACAGTCAGCAGCAAAGACACTTGGAGAAAGCAGGAAAGGATGTGTGACCTTGTAAAGCTTTTCCTGGTTTTCTTGCTAATTTCAACATTTCCTCTCCTCTCTTCCTCAAGGCCATGAACATGTACTCTGTTACCCTCAGCGGTCCAGCGCCGTGGGGCTTCAGGCTGCAGGGAGGCAAAGACTTCAGCATGCCACTCACTGTGTCAAGGGTAAGAAGCAAGCTATTCTCTGTGTTTGTGTTCATTAAGGTGTCAGGAATTTGCTTGATGTTTTGCATTCTAGTCAGCCTTTTATGGTTTTCCCTGAGCTCCAGTTTGAATTAGTGGCTAATTAACAAAACATTTTCAGCGAGAAACACCTTCCTAGTATACAGAGAGCACAGGAATATCCTGTCTCACTCTCACAATGGGTATTGTGACGGTGCTTCATTTTTTATGAGCTTTTGCACGACTGATATGTACCGATCACACAAACATGCTGTCATTTGTCCCAAAATACTTTGTATGCTCCGTGTTAGGACCCAATCATTCTTCAGAATTAAGTTTCAGATAAACTATGCTCATGCTGATGAGAGCAGCAACCGCTTTCCAGGCCTTATAAGTGCAATGCTGCTTTGCCTGACAAAGGTACAGGCTCGATCTTGTAGTCACGCATGAACGCACTCACATAAAATAATTCCACCGTTGCAGCCAACCAGTTCGTACTCAGATCTGGCTCTCCTTAGCACACTGGGATTGTTACATTGCTCCCTTAAAAGTTAAGATAATGCATAAATATCATGGCTGACTGACGTTTATTACTTTATCAGCTTCGTTCAGGAGGTGCTGTTTCCTTTTACAAAGATAATTTGAAGGCACATCATATGCGGAAGCTTTGCCTCTCGTAGTCCAAACAGAACACCAATTAAAGCCAGATTGGTCAAATGCAGTTAGATGTTTTTATTTTGCTGAACAGAGTCTGCATCGTGTTGCGGGTAGAATCTCACCGAGGTGGGTGCGTTTAGGGTGATGTAATCCCTTGATGATGGCAGCAGGTATCACCCTTCTTGTCAGCACATGTCCTGAATTTTCTCAGCTCATTTCGATTAGAAACCTCATGTTCTTCTGTTGGTTTCAGACAACAGACTTTCTTTTATAAGCACAAGCAGTTGGACGAATGGGTTTTACACAAAAGATGCATTTTTCTAGCAGATTATAGATGATTGCTTAGGGGAATTTCAGTCTAGACAAGCGGGGTTTACTTCTGGGGTGACTATCAATGAGGTTGTCTGTTAAACACTGTCAAACGCGCCTAACATATGTCTGTAGGCTAGTTTTCCACTGTTCATGGTTATTGCATAAAGAGAAAGCTGTATTCCTAATCTTGGAGTTCTGATATTCTTATTCTTTCAATGCCGTGCTTGGTTAGGCGCTACAGTCCACCACAAAAAATGTCCGTATATCTCTAACCTTTTCACATTTGTCACGTTAAAAACTTAATGCGTTTTATTGCAATTTGTATTATGGGTCAACACAAAGTATCATTAAATAAAGATGGTTTTGAAAATTCCTAGGTAAATGAAGCCCCCTTTACCTTGCTATCCAAAACAAAATCCAGTGCCACCAATTGCAGTCAGAGCTTACCTGATTTGTAAATAGTCTAATTTCTATGTAAATCCAACTGTTCAGTGAGGATTAGGAGGAAAAAAACACAAAAACCAAGGAACCAAGGCAGATCAGGCATAAACAATGGATAAAAGGAAGGTTATAAAATGTAAAAAAAAAACTCAGAGCATCTCATGAAGTTTCAGTCAATTATGTGAAAAGATGATGGCAAGTGTCTGTCATGACTGCAAGCCTGCTAACTAACTGTTGAGGACGCAGCAGATATGCAGAAGAAGCCGGAGTTATTTTTGCTGAGAAAAGACTCGGGTTGATTTTTCTGTCCAAAATGTGTGACAGAAAACTAACACAGCATTGAACTATCCTCCTATCCTCACAGTGGCACACGATGGAGGCCAGGTCGTACTGTGCAGAGACTTTTCCTTAGCTGGGACAGGGGACCTGGTGGTGCTATTTACAAGTTATAGATTTACTAAGGTGGCAGGGAGATTCTCCAAAATGCTTGCAGTAAAACTAGATTCTCCAAAATACTGACTCAGAAGGTCTGAAAGAGGAAAGAATGCTTTTATTAAGGCAGCCTATGAACATCCAGCATGTACCCCTCCTTTGCCTGACTTAGGGACTTTTGGCTCTCATCTTGGCTTTCAAGAAAGAACAAACAGAGGGAGTGAAGCTTAACTACACAGGATTTTGCCGTAACAGGAAGAGATCTAGCTTTTACTTGGAAGAGTTTCCATGAGATAAATTCAGTGGGTGGTCCATTTCTTTTCTTCACAGCTTGTTACTGATAACAATCTAAAGCAAGACTGTAGAAAACAATGAACATGTGGAGGGAAATGACAAAAGACTTTTTGTTTCTCAGTGAGGCAATGAGATTGCAAGCAATAACTCCTGAAAGATCAATGTGTGTATGTCTTTTTTGTGCATATTAGAAGATGATTAGCTGTTTGAGACTGGATTTGAAAGATGGAAGATTATAAAATAGAGTATCACTTTTTATTTTATCATTTAAACTCCAATTGATGTGCCGCAAATTGAACCTCTGATTAATTTTTCATTGATCTGGAAAGTTTGTGTATTTCTCACTTGTTACCTCACAATTGTGAGTGGGTTCAGGAGTTTCTGAGCTCTTCAATGGCTTGCATTTCCTTCCTTGGCCTCTGTGCCGACTGAGCTTGTGCTTTCTCAGCATTCCAGACATTTTTCTCATATCCACCCTGCCGCTGCCAACAGGCAGTCCTGTTGTCTCCCTTCTGCATCTGTCTTCACCACTCACTTCTCCCATCCATATGACGAACTCCCCCAGTCTCAAAGGAATTGTCTCCAAGTGAGATCAGAGGAATGAAGACCATAATTTTTAAGTGAATGCAAATGGAAAAGGAAAGCTGAGATTTTGAGCTTAGCAGGATGGGTTGTCATCCATCAGCTGTAAAAACGTACACCACGCTTGACTGACTGGAGTGACAGCTTTTCCAATGAAAGCAGAAGGTTTTATTTCTGTTAAACTGCAAACTGTCTTCTCCAGATGTGTATCTGCAATCCCTGTCCTGGACTTTATTGCTGAGCAATAAGGTTTTGTTTAATTTTGGTGCCAAATATAACAAAAAAAAATCTTTAAGGACACCTGGTGACACCAGTAACAGACAACAAGTCATTTTCTTGATAGTGAAGCTGGATGTAGTTCATCAGGGGTTTGTTTTTAATAAGAATGGAGAATTAAGCATTCTTTTTTAAGTATCTGGTACAAAGTGGTGGAGTGGCTAGCACTGTTGTCTTCCAGTAAGAAGTTTCTGGGTTTGAATCCTGGCTTTTGAGGTCTTTCTAACTGGAGTTTGCATATTCTCTCAATGCATGCATGGATTCTCTCCAGGTACTCCAGCTTCCTTCAACAGATTTATTTATTCCTTCAAGTACAGTCATTTCATCTAGCCATCAAATGTCTATATCCACATATCCTGTTGACCTGTCACCAGTTTGTTTTCAGAAAACCCCCAGTTCAAACCTGGGACCTTCTGGCTGTAAGGCAACAGTGCTAACCACTGATCCACCATTGCAAATTTGGCCCTGAGGTGTGAGCGTGTTTATATACACACATACACACCTGTCTTGTGTGTGTGTGTGTCTATCTTGACCAGTTATACTGCCGACCAGTCCAGTGTTTAGATCTTTTTTTTGACTTATAAAAATGATGATAAAGCAACACAACCCCTTCTTTATTCTATTTTGTGATTAAAAATATGTATTCATAATTTATAGACCTAAAGTATATTAATTAGCAAAACTTATAATTACAATAAATATAATCTATTCTATACTAAATTTCAAACATGATGGTTGTGTTATGAAGAACAGTGGCATTGTAGTCAAACAGTTACAATGTTTTATTAATCAATAGAAGTAACAATGATAAAGAGAGGCTTTTACGTTCAGCAAGGGAGACAAATGCATGGCCTATCAGGCAGTTTGAGCAGTCTCCATTATTAAGGCATTTTGACAAGATGGAGAAGATTACATTACTGCTGAAACATCATTGCACTTCTAAACAGTACTGCAAATGGGGTTTGTAGATTTTATATTGCTCGTTGAATCTTTCTTCCTTGCTTATTTGCAGTCCTCAATGTCCCACAATATTTAAGTTTAGTTTATGGCAACGTTTGAAAATGAACTTCATTATTTATTAATAACAACATAGTTTTCAGCTCGTACTGAAAATGATGCTATCTTAGAAACCGGATTGTTTTTGAAACTCTCTTGTAATGCGGAGAATTTAACGTACCCGATTTAATCCAGTCCTCGAGTCATTTTTTTTACCCTTATCCATTTTTTTTCCTCTTCCTTTTTTTCCTTGCAAATTTCAGAAACTTTTGTGACTTTAGAAATGAAGAAATTTGCATTACTTTATCTCTCATCACATTTATTAGAATATTCCATATGAAGAGAATCGGCATGAAGGTGTAGAAAGCGAAGCTGTTTCAGTTGAGTCTGTCCCTTCTGATTAGAGAAGTTTTAACACATTCCTGCTCCAGATCCCATGCCATCGCAATTCAGTAAACATTATGATAACCCCACATAACTTGTGAGCACCATCTGGTTTCTATCAACAAACACATGCCACCCCGCTGACTTCAAAGTTTCGGAGAAAATTGCCAATGATGTCACAGCAATAAACGGGCGGAGAGATGTTAAAATGCCTCCCCAGTCCACGTCTACAGCTGTCATTAAGTCTTATGATTCTGTTTCCCTGGGTTTCTGTCTTAACTTGAAGACCATCTGTTGCTTCATTATCAGCACACTCTCTTTCTCACACTTGCAAAAGCTGTGAGAAAGGAGGCCTTGTTAGAGGGCATTAATAATTAATTTTGCAACATGCATTGGTCTCAGAGGCCTTTATTGTTGTCGGATATGTCCAACATACGTGTTGTGTTTTAAGGTGAGTTAGTGGGAGGTGTTCCTCTGCAGTCATTATGGGAGGCACAGGGGGAGATTGCATACTTGCAGGTTTGGTTTTCCATTTCTCAGAGTGATATTTATGGCTTTGCATCAGCTGTGCTGCGAGTGATGTAAGGACAGACGGTCTCTTAGCCCCCAAATAGCCATGGAAAGAATAAAATTGCAATGGTACATAGCTACCCAGCCTGTATATCACCAGCTGTTTGATAAACCTTGGTGCATTATTAACCAAAACGAGCTGAGAATAAGTATGAGGCTTTGGCTCGCCTCAAGGAATGTACTTCAAAGGTGAATTTAGCGTGATGCATCCTGAAAGGTTGGCTCAAGCTTTGAAATTTGATAGTACACCAAAACAGTTCTGCTGCTGCACTCTGCCAGAAGGCTTTGAAACCGGCCGTGAACTGTTAGTCGAACCATTTAGATCCACTGAGACGCGGATTCACCAACTCTATAAGTTTCGCCGATGTTAAACAACTAAAGTATTATTCCCTCCAGTCCAAGCAAGGTTCACAGTTGCTGAATGAAAAGTCTGTGTAGACGTCATCTTTGCAATCTATCTTAACAACCATGAGAAATCCCTGGTTTTGTGAGGTACAGTAGAGTGTGTTGCTATAGCAAGTGCATGTTTTCCAGTGTCCTTCCCTGTATTGACTCCTGCATGGAGGACGAGGCAGGTATTAGGTTTCTGTCCGCCCCTTACCAACCGAAAGGTCTGAACGCAGCAACTTTGACTGCTGGCTTCTGAAGTGAGGGAGCAGCTGCACTCTGAACCTGAGCCAGAAACACAGGTGTCTGCGTCCATCAACATGACTAATAAATTCATACAAATTAATGGAATACACAATCTAAAGGCCGTAAAAGTTTTAGATTTTACTGTACATTTGGATGGTAGTAGTAGGTGCTTTTATGTAGTGCTTTTACTTTTTCATTTACCTCAACATGTTAGTGAGTTGATACTCCTGAAGGAGAGCCAGCTGGAGGTATGTAATGCAGTGGTCTCCTAAATACATAAAATAAACATTGTACAGATGGCTAACATAATAAACTGTGAAATTGTGATGATATGGGTATAATAAACTGGAGTAAAACACCACTGTTATACTTCTTTCCAAAAGTTTAAATCTGTGTTAGCTATAGGTATTTTGAATGTATATCAAAATTATTACAGCTCATAGAGGCTTGACAAGTCAGTAGAGCCACAGAGCAGTCAGTAAAAGTTAAGTTCATGCTGTTCCCCTAAGAATGTTTTATATGAACAAGGTGTAAAAATATGCCTTGGTGAACTCCTTGTATCCGTCTTGGATTGTGTGTCTGAATAATGTAGTGGTGGTGAATTTAGCTCCATCACTGCTGCCTTGAAAGAGAACTCATTATAAGAGTTGCATGTAGCTACTGAGTTTCTCTTTTCTATTTTAACATGTTGCCTTATTTCATTCTGTATTTTCCATAATATTTTTTACTATAAGTCATAAAACATTTCATTTAAAATCAGACATTAGGTGAACTTCAGGGTCAGGAATAGGGTGTGGTCTCCAATTTAACAAACGTGAACTAATTGGGATGGCAAATGGATGCTAGCGTAAAATGTTTTTCTCCTGTATACCTGTTGAAAAATATGATTTAATTTAAGTGACCATTGGAGAACAGGATTTATTTTACTGGTTATGCTTATTCTTGTTTAACAACAAGTAATATTCAGTATGATGGGAAGTCTTTGTGGTTCTGCAGTCATGACTTTTTAGAAGTCTTTTTGAAAACCTACTTAATGGGACAATTTGGACAGAAATTTCCTCCCAAATTGACGATTTCGTCTTCTTCGTCTTCTTCGTCTTCTTTATTTCTGTGTAGATCTCCTGTGCTGTGATTGCTGATCCTTTACTCCAATTTTGCAACATCTGTGACCTGCAAGTCACTTCCTTTTAGCATCTGTGGTAAAGCTGCTTATCAGCAGCACTGCTAGTGATTAAGACATTCTTTGTTATAGACGTAAGAAGTTTAATATTTTTTTTTATCATTATTTTGAGTATGGATCTATCTGAATCCATTACCCACAAAAAGCTTTTCTAAAATGCACAATGAAAAATGGCTTTGAGAAGTATGTCCAAACGGTGTCAAGTAAAGTATGAATAATGGAGGCGAGGCTGCATTTATCTCTGTGGGGATCCTGATTGAATAGCCTGCCATGTGAAGGGGAGGCTACAAGTCATGTATTTGGGTCTCCGGTTATTTTTCTCCTTAAAAGAATGCTTAAAATGTTAAACTCATTTGTAAAATTGAAACAAAAGTGCCTATAATTGCTTCCAGCAAAAGCAAATCCATGAGAATTAAAGTGATCTTTGAAATCAGAATCCGGGTTGAACATTTTTTAACCCCAAAGCAACCTGCATGGACTGAACAAGAACATAGACGTCACACAGCAGCACACTGTTTACAGAAGCAATAATAGATGCTATTGTCTACAGGCCAGCTTTAAGTTACTCAGAGCCGACTTATTGTCACAAAATCATAACACAAAGGAAGCTAACATAAAAACTCAACTAGTAGCTATGGCCTCTGGTGATATTGACTGCAACTTCTGTCGCATAATTTGTTTGTTTGTGTAGTCAGAGCAGGAGTGGTGGGATTGTGATGTAATGCACTCCACTGACAGAGACTTCTTTTCCGCCATTATTTACGTCATTTGCTGCGTCTGGCTTGTTCTGGGGCAGAATTATGATGCACACCTCACATCAATGACATAAAAGTCAGATAAAATGCGACTTAAGACACTTTGAAATCAATTGGACACAAATGTGATTTAGAATGGAAGTGGCATGTGTTACTGTAATTATTTCTTCTGGTTGAAAAGATCGGAATTGTGCCGTTCAGACTGATGTGAAAAGTCTTATAAGGATTTGCCTGCTGCGTGAACATCGGTCAAGACATTTCCACATTTGAGTTTTGCTCTGTGTTTTAAACCCGGCTGCAGTTTTGTTTTCATCTGTCGAGAGCCAAGTATTTATTTATGTACTTTTTCATGAGCAGAGACATTATCGTTTTTATGGCGTCTTCTCTGCTCTTGTGCAACCGTTCATGTTTCATGTTCCCAATCAAAGCAGCAAGTGTGATTAGCTGAGCCAAACATGACAGGAAACTATTGATCGAACGGCTGAGTCCTCTGAGCTTTTGATGAACTAACATTTGCAGGGATCCGTGGCATTTGAGAGTAATCCTAATGGGGGTTCTGTTTGCCAGAAATCCTGGCTCCTGCTTACTTATCTGATGCTGCACGCTTTTCCTCTAGTTATCTTAGTATTTGACACAGGTCTCAGATTTCATTAAGCTGCATGGGTAAGCGGACTAAGCCCTTGCTATTCACAGCGTAGCATCTCTGATCTGTGTATTAGAGGCGGTAGAGGACACGGGAGGCCGGGTTGTACGTGTTCATTGCTTTGTGTCTTGTTGTAACATAACTCTATGCTTGACTTCAGCACTGACTAATACTCTCACAGCCTCGATGACAGAGGGAGAGGATGATGTCATTGCTTTGTCAGTCAGCAGCTTACCTGTCAGACTGAGAAAAGGTGGACAGATCGTTCCGGCTAATGGCATGACTAATGGTAACATCTGGGCCTCGTCTGCAGCTGTCGAACATTTATCCTACAGTCACCAGTTACATCTGCAGTAAATCACAAGCTGTCGACTAATGACATCATGGTGACCTTATAATGGCTGTTCCTGGTAGTGCTGAGTGAAACAGACAAACAGGCTCCTCGAGTTAATTATTAGGTGTCAGACATTACAACAGTGTCAACTGAGAATGATTGTGTGTTCAGGTATGAGTTTAGGGGTACAGTAGTATAATGTTGCTATAGGAAATGTTAGAGACTTCCTACACTGTGGTTTAGATGAACAGTTTCTGTTGTTTAGACCTGATGAAGCCAGAGGAATGTTCTGTCAGATTAACATTTTTCCAACCTCAAAACATGCATTTCTGCCTCTGATTACTCAGTATGATGGATGGAAACATTAGACATACAACTCTTCTCTAAATTACTAAGGTTGTTTCAAGGTTTGTTTGACAGTAAAAATGTTAAACACATGCTATTTTGCTCCATTATGGCAGCAGATGTGTTTATGCAGGATGTTCTTGGTCAGAAATGCTCCTATTAGTTTCACACTGTCTAAAAGTTTAACTTAAACACTGTAACTTATGGCTTATATTAAATAATTTATAATATTTGTGGACAGTTTCTGAAAATTCATTATGGGGAGAGGCAATACATCTGCCATTACAGTTGGAGCTTCACAAACATAAATACCATTTCACCAATAAAACCTTTTTATTAAATCAGCTGCTTCAGTGAACCAGTTAAACTAAGTAGTGCAATTTTACCGCAAATAACTGCATTTAATCACATCTAAAATATTGACATCAATTGATGTTCGCCTGGGGGAAGGATTGTTGCATTTCAAATTACAAAAGAAAAAATCCCAATGATATATTCTGTTTTTTAATGTTTTTAAACATTGTCATTTAAAGCATATTATTACCAACATAAATCACAATTCTTGCCATAATTTTTTATCCTATACAATAACTTTCCATCCTTAATTCACTGCTGAAAAAATATTAGATATTGTCATATATTGTCATTGTTTTAGGGAATTTCACTTGCTAATATTATCAGTATAATTCATTTTGTACTATAAATAATTAATAACTTTATTAAAGACTACGTTCATACATATTAACTGTACTAAAGATTGCCTTAAAGATTGACTTTAAGGCAAGTGAAGCAGTATAGTAAAAAAAAAAAAAAACACCGTCGAATGTTCTTGCAATGATGAGCTGCGTTAAAGTGAAAGTTTAGACTTTTTGAAGAGGAATCCTGTGGCAATGTTTTAAGTAGTTAGTTTATCTGCAGTAAGAGGTAAGAAAACCTTTAACAAGCTGTTCTCAGCTGGATGGTCCTTTTAAATCTATTATCTGTGTATCAGTTCTGAAATATTAAAGGTAGCATTCAATTTTTATTGAAAATGTAGTATGACTTTCATTTTAAGTTGTTTTTTTTCTTGTACATTATGTTCATTTTACGAGTTAATTATATTGTAATCAACAACGAGATATTTGCAGCCACAAAAGCTCCACCTTTCTCTTCATCCAAGCAGTTTTTTGTTTTTATTCCCTTGAGTGATCACTGTAATTTCCTGTTATACCTGCTCTGATAACCCCCTCGAACTGAATTGTTGTTTTCCTCCAGCTTACACCGGGTGGAAAGGCAGCTCAGGCCGGAGTCGGGGTGGGCGACTGGGTGGTCTCCATCTGTGACGCCAATGCCGAGGATATGACCCACGTGGAAGCACAAAACAAGATTAGAGCAGCAACAGACTCCCTTACCCTCACCCTCAGCAGGTAGGTCGTCTGGCAGCTCATGATGCAACAAAGTGCTAATTTTATCTCATGCACACAGCAGCAGAAACCGCCACAGAGCATATGACCTCCTTCATTTTCATTTAGACAAAATTAGATCCCATCAAGACCTTTGAAATTGTTCCCAGACTGTTTGCAAGACACATTGTTATTTCAGTCCACTATCCATTTCTACAAGGTTTAGGTACAGCTTTAGTTTTATTTCAGCAGTGCGTTTTATCTTTAACTTCCAGTCCAATCTTAATGAAACAAGTACTTTCCTGAGGTGCTTTTAACTTCTGATGTTTTTTGAAGTTTTCTTTGCAACTAGTAGCCAAATGATCAAATACATTTTTTTTCAAAGGATTTTCTGTAACTTTCTAAACAATGCTGTGACAAATTATTTGCCTTTTTACAAACATAATGTTTTCAGTTTTGAGTTGCTCTTCAGAGTTTCAGATAATTAAAAAATTTATTTTTAGATGAACATAACCTTAATTCATAAAAAATTTGTTTTCGAGGTTCATAAATTAGTTGGAAAAAAGCTTTCCAAACTGACATGACCCTACATAAAGATTTATTTGGAGGCTTTTCGACTATTAACAGCCTGTTTTAAAGTCATCCCACCAAATCTCAATTGGATTTAAGTCCAGACAAAGTGTTATGTTTTTTCCTTTTTTAGCCATTCTGAGATGGACTGGCTGGGGTGTTTTGGGTTATTGTCCTACTGCATAGCTGAAGTGCAGTAGGACTTAAGGTCACCAAATGGTAGCTGGATAATTGTCCTTCAGAATTTCTGGTGGAAAATCGGTTCCATCATGCAGCAAGTTGCCTGTGGGCTAAAGCAGCCCCAGAGCATTACACTGCCACCACCATGTTTGACCATTGGCTCTTTTTCTGAAATTCTCTTCTTTTTACCAGACATGAGGTGATTCCAGAATGTTCCATGTTTGTCTCATCAGCCCACATATTATTTTCCTCAAAGTCCTGATGGTCATAAGATGTTTTTGGCAACTGTGAGACAGGTCTTTCTGTTTGTTTTTGCCCAGTTGTGCTTTTTTTTCTAAAACTCTTCAGTGATTGCCATCTTTACCCAATCTCAATCTTATTTTTGAATGAGGAAGATTGACTTTAAGGCAAGTGAAGTAGTTTAGATGTTCTGGTTTCTGTTGTGACCTCCAGAATCAGCCATTGATGATCTTTTTGGTTAGTTTTGGTAGATTAGTTCATCACTCTGGTTTGCTTCAGTAGTTAAGTTTAAGAAATAACTTTATATCCAGATGTCAGAGACTTTGTTTCTCAACTTCTTTTTAACATAGTGGTGTCCAAAGGCTGGTGACCTTCATGTCTTAAATGCTACCCTGATAAAACAAACCTGAATCAAATGAATGACTCATTAGCAGGTCTATGCAGAGCTAGATAATGTGCAATGGAAATAATTTAGCTGTTTGACGGAACTGTATTGGAGCAGAGACGCATCCAAACCCTGCTGATTAAAGAGATTTAGTGATTGTACAGGTCAGGCAGTAATCAGGCTTGGATAAAAAAAAAAATGTTACCTAATTACATTTAATACATGATTCATACAGGTTATATTAAGTGATTTTTTTTTTTCATTATTATTATTCTTGATTTAACAAGGGTTAGGTAATGGTTTTCAACCAAGGCTGGATTGGTTTGAATAGCTTTTTCCAGTTAAGTTAAATAATTTGAGCACTACATTCTGAATTTACGCAGGTTTTCATACTCTTCTCTTAATATATCTTATACTGTAAAATATTTAAATGTGACAATAAAAGCAAAAACAGCTATAAGTCTGTAAAGTAGCAAATGCAGCATGTATATACGGATTTGGATGGAGGTACTCCAGTCACCTTTTTCTAATGGAAATAACTTCTTCACAAATGAGTCTTTGCGTTGTTTGAACTTCAAAATGTCAGAAGAAAGGAAACTTTCCTTGGACTAAAACAATGAAATCTTTTAATCAGTACTGAATAGGCCTCCTACGGGCAGCACTTATACCTGCTCACATAAGTCTTGCCAGAAATTCTGACAAAGTGTCAGGAATACAAAAATGTTTAATCAGTAGCTTAATTATAGGGGAAAAAAGATTTTAGTCTGAGAGAAAGATGAAATGTAATCATTCAAGGCCCAAGCACCTTCAATATAAAAGAAGATATCGACTTTCGAAGTAATAAAGCTGAGCTTGCTGCTGCCGCGGGACTCGTTTTGATTTTCTGGGTTTTTTTATCCTTTATAAGTAATAGGAGTAAAGCTTTGTTATCTCGTTCACCTCATTGTTGCCTGCCAGGAGACTCTGCTTTTAAATTGTTACATGTCTTTTTTTTTTTTTTTTTTATTCACTTAGTTTGAGAGAACAGCTGCAGGGTATTTCAAGCCTTTCCAGACACCAGAGCCCAAACAGTACAGAGTAGTTTGAGATTGTGGCGGTTCTGGTTTGTAGAGTATTATTTACAGCATTCGAGGCAACTAGCAATTTTATACAATTCATCTTTAAAGTTCAACTAAAGAGCACAGAGGATGTTAATATAAGGCAAAGTGACCTTTTGTTTTTGTTTTTTTGCAGGGTAATACACAATACATACATAGATATATCTACAATAAGTAGATCAAGTTGTAAATTGGCCAATTCCAGTCACCAATTGGGTTCTTCTTTTGTCTCCAGCCTTAACCAACCAAACTCCTTTAAATGAGTGAGAGAGAAATTGGTTAAAAATTTGGAGTTAAATAAAATATGAATGATCATAAAAATTTAAAAGCCCTTGAATGTTTTTTTTTTTCTTAAATAAATGCCTATTTTATCCCACTCCTGGAAACTCTCCTTGTTTAATTTATGTCTTCTCTTTAATCTTCACTTTATGGTAAAATGGTTTTGATTGACCTTAATAAGTGTTCTTCACACCAGCTATATTTTTGCTCCACTCTGTGGTTTGCCTCCTCCATTTCTCATCTCCTCACAGAGTCAAGTTTTTGTAAACATTTCACAGTCTTCCTCCTGTCTTTTTTGCACCAGTGAATCTTCTCCTATAAATCCCAGGTTTCTTGTTTATCTCACCCCGACCTATTGTTGTTATGCTGAAAGCAAAGCAAATGTTGTTTTCAGAGAGGAACTGTTGTCAGGTTTTCTATTTATTTGCATCTTGGCTCATGTCCACTGTTGTTTTATGTCGAGATGGGAGAACAGCTGCATGGCAATGAGAGATACTCTGTTTTAGTTTAGTAACTCATTTTGTTCAGTGCCAATAATCATTTCGTGGTCATGGTTTAAACTATAGGTTCTTTGCTGCAGAGAAATTGGTCCATGCAGCATCTCCAAGAACACATTCTACTTTTAGGCGTCTGCGACTGGCCCATCGGGATGTGGTTGAATTGTTTATGATGTGTGCAGGGTTGATTATGGTGTCATTGGGGAGTTCTTTGCGGTGAAATTTCTGACTTTATCTAACATCAGCCTGAAAGCCAAGTATGCATCAACTGAAATTAGTGATCCGTGAAATGAGTTAGAGAATGATCTCATGCCGTTTTCATATTCAGATCCAACGCAGGTCAGAGTCAGCTGGGGGAAAACTAATTTCTTCCGAGAAACAGCGATTTAATCACGCACATATCTCTGAGCCAGAATAAACACAGCCACAGGACAGCAATCATACACATTCCTGATATCCCTTGACTCATCAAATTGTGGCTTCCTTAAATATAGACTTATGCTTTCCTCAGCCTCTCTATCCTATTCAGCTCTCTTGTCATCCTCTATAACTCTGCACCCTCAGTGGTTGAACAGGTAATGACAGGAACTGTTAGTCATTCCTTATTGTCACAGGAATGACTAAGTTGTAGGTTGCTGAGAGACTCTAGTCTGAAACAATAAGGGGCGGTTTAACTTGGTTACAGCTTTGTGTTGCATTTAAATTTGGATGATAGTTTTGTTGTAGAGCTAGGTACAATGTCTGGCTCTAAGCTTTATGTGGAAAGAAATGTTAATTCATACATTAGATTAGGAATAAATCCCCTTTAAATTTGTTGATGTTTGGTGTTGAATTGGCATTAAATAGCATTTTCTGAAGGACTTTAGTTCGACTTTTCCTTGCAAGTGTTTATAATACTAATCATGACTTGTATCATCTTGGTGAGATGTTGAGTTCAGAGATGGACGAGTATGACATTTATGTCAACTTTCCAATCTTTGTGTTTGAAAACATTTGACTTGCTGATGCTGATTTGAACCTCTCTTGATTTCTCTGTAAGAACTAAAACTTATCACCATTGTCTTTTAAGCCTTTGTGCCATGGGTGGTTATTAGTTGTTATATAGAAGCAATGTCACTGAATGAGAGAGCAGTCATTGTCCAACCTGGTTTTACTGTTTTATAGCAAAGTATCAGGAGATAGCAGCTTAAGTGATCTTAAGAATGTTGATTCACGATTAGCCTTGTTAGCATTAACACCTTTATTTAACTCCCTCCTTTCCAAAAGTCTGCCAGCAGTTCAGGAGTGAATGGCCTGACGTCTGGCTCTCTGCTGTATGAGCCTGAATAAACTGCTTGGCTTTTCACAGCTGTTTCGCTTTATCTTCATTCATAAACACCTTTCTGATACTAAGTAGTTAATTTCAGTAACAACGTCTCTACTGAACCATATTGTTGTTAATGTTGTGACATTTCTGGTTTAGATTGAATCATGCAGCACAGACTCCAGAGGATTAAACAGTTTGTGGGCTTTTCTTGTAAAACTAATTGGGACAAGGAGAAGCCTTTCAATCGGTTTTGTTAATCAACCAGATTTTCCACCGTCATTTGAGATTAAGACTTTTACAATCTTCACCTCCAATTGTAATTTAAATATGATACTAAGCTTTAGTAAAAACGATAAAACACTAAGGCAAATGTATAATTCCTATTTCCTGGGTGTCATTATCAAAAGTTCCTCCAGCAGAACCTATATTTTTAATGTTTCACATTAACATGGCTTAACTTTATTCAGATTTTGTCGTCTGTGTAATTTAATTTGAGCAATTAAATGACTGGTATGGATCCTGATCTTCTACTGTGGTCCTGTCATAGCATTTCTAACTACTACAACTTTTAATTGAATACCTTAAAGTTTTTTTTTACTTTCAGAGTATTTTATTTTTTTATGATATTCATGTCCGCTTTCAGTGCAGTTCATGTTAATGCTGATCAGCATAAGAGTAGAAGAAAGACTAACATCTTTATTTTTTTTTTGTTCTCTTCTTTTTTTCTTAGAGCTCTTAAAGGAGGTGAAGAGAGGAAGGTAAGAACATGTTTATCTTAAACAGTGAGCTGACTCCTATGTGAACACCTGGATGGTTTGTAATGGCATGGAGCATTTTTAAATGGGAAACTTCCTGTAATCTTTACTCGCTCTTGGATTAAAGGCTGTATTATGTCACTTTGTTTTTAAATGAATCTGAATCACCTGCATTGTCCATGCACTGTGCATTAGCCAAACACCAGCGAGTGAGGATCAAGTCCTTGCGGAAATGACTGTAGTTTCGATTGTCACACCTTGCACAATCCCCGACACCTGAATAAGTATTGATTCATTCAGTCTTTTTGTGAGGCCTTTTGGCAGCTACTTTGACCAACTGATTGCACTTTTCATAGCACAATGGAGTCATGAACCTCTCGGTGTTGGTAAAGCAGCTGGCACATACAAACATAAGTCAGTGTTCCATTTTAGTAGGCGTTCAGCACTCCACACATAATGTTCGGTTAGAAATCTCATTAGTGAGAGATGATGGTTATACATGACACATTCTCACTTTGAGCGTTTTCATTTCAACTGCAGCAGCAGATTACTTTGGCCAGTTCCTGGCTGACAGCCAACACAAATAAAATAGCAGTGTCCGCACTTCTTAAGCGCTCCTTCTGTCTGTGTGGAGACAAGCCTGCAGGCTCTGACAGAGCTGCTGCTGCTGCAGCTGGAGTACACTCTAATCATTTGCTGAGAGACTGAAAAAAAACTTGATGGGATTGTGCAAGAGCAGACCTTTTTTTTTTTTTTTCTTTTTTTTTTTTGTTGTTGTTTTTATTTTGTGCGTGTCAAATGTCTAACTGCATGTTGTGCCCTGTGCTGCATTGTCTCCCTCTCCCACACCCACGCAGGACTCGCTTTCCTCGGCTTCTGCTCCGCCAAAGTACTCCTTTGCCCCAAGCACAACCATTAACAAGATGGCGAGGCCATTTACAGCAGGTGGTGCTAGCACTAACTCAGGACCTGTTATTAAACCTGTGGCCTACACACCTAAGCTTAACACCGCGCACTCGCCGGGTCTCGCCAGCACGCAGCAACCTCAGAATGGGTAGGTGGAAAAATGAGCGCAGTTACCTTCAGAGCTGCAATGTGACTAATGTGGGTTTTTTTACGATGTTCTTCAAGTCTCATTATTCTGGCGTCTCATTAAAAAGAGAAAGTAACTCCTTCAGTATTGAGGAGAACGTAGTTCAGTCACTGCTGCTGTGTACTGCCAAAATTATGTCACCATGTAAAAAACATTACAGAGTAGATAAACACAGCTAATGTATGCTGACTCACTGCTCAACTCAACGTAATAAGTTTGCCACCAGATGGCAAACATTGAATGCGCTTTAGATTGATAGCCTTGGAGTTTTAGTGCTGCACTGAGCTAGAATATGTTCCATTTAATACATCCTTACAGCGAAGACAAAAAGCTAATTTAACCTAAAATATGGATGGAGGCCATAATTGTATGACTGTGTAGTCTCCTTTACATTCACTGTAAATGATTGTATATACTTTGGCTTTCTTATTGTTGATTAATGGCAAAATTTTACAAAACCCACCAGAAATTGAATCAGTGGTCTATTGAAAGCACTATCTGTATTTATTGGCACTATTGGTAAAGATGTGCACAAAGGCTTAATGTATTTATGTATTTTCCAGGCACATGGTGCCATGCCTTAGCAGAATCAAGTAACTATGTTACCGTCAGTTGAAAGTACTGTATACATCCAACATGACTTAAAAAAAATTTGATGTCACCTATGTCGCCTTGAAATTGGGCCTCTGTTTCTTTATGAAACTTCTTTTCTTTCCTGCACTACACCTTCAGTACAACATCACAACTGTGCTTCTCCATGATGCTGTTTACATCCATTCTTAGGAGCTGTGGACTGAAAAGTAGTTAGTGTGATGAGCTCAGCAGACTCGCAACTCCATTTAATTGCTGCTGTTTTTAATCTGTTTCTCAAACATGCATCAAAAAATCCAAGCAGCACTCCAGGTATGCTTTTGATGAGGGATTAACACTATAAAATGATACAAAGATCAAAAATGTAGATTTTACATCATACTCCACCCTTTAATATAAATTCATTCAGTAGCAGAATCTCACACTGTGCTAATGTTAAGACTGACACATGTTCTTGTTCGTAAGATTGCGTGTACATGCGTATTCAGGTAGGCAGACTTTCAGAACAAGTTAAAGTACTTGTAAAACAAAATGGACATACCAAGAAGACAAAGACGTTGGTAAAAGGCAAGTGAAACAGTCTGTCCTTCAACGGCATATCTATTCTCCTTTTCAAAGAAACTAAATTCTTTGAAGTATTTTTTCCTGTTCAGCTACATTTACTCTCTCCTGAATATTTTTCAAGGATACTTAGAAGAATAAACTCAAATCCTAACCAATTCTAAAAGTGGCTGCATGGCATTGAAGAGTCTTCAAGGAAAGGATTGGCCGCTTCTAGTAATTTGGGTAATGGTGGGGCTCTGCTTGTAGCTGCTATTGAAATATGGTCCGTCTCTTTATTTAGCCCCAC
Organism: Girardinus metallicus; assembly: GCA_903067095.1. Classification (NCBI taxonomy): domain Eukaryota; kingdom Metazoa; phylum Chordata; class Actinopteri; order Cyprinodontiformes; family Poeciliidae; genus Girardinus; species Girardinus metallicus. Next base: position 75,395 of record CAEGAE010063610.1, on the reverse strand, counting down.
TCGTAAACTCTGACTTCTCACACAGCTTTATTTGCACACTCTAAATAGACTGTGTACAGAGTTTGAAAATTATGTGTAACTGCAATAAGTAGTGATAGTTTTTCTTAAGATGTTCTCCATAGAATTTGGATGAGTGCAAATGGGATGTGTAATGTACCCAGGTTAGGAGTGCAAAGACAGATTTTGTGATTTATTTTCCTCTGTGGAGATTACACCAACATCATGTGTCACTGCTGTGGCATTTATCATTATTCACGGGGTTTCGGAGTACAACAAAGATTTGACTAACTCCGGCGGCACGGAAATTAGGCAGAGGAGGGTTTTTTTGTTTTTCCTTGGCAGAAACATCAATTTGCATCCCCGTCAAAAGCAAAAGGGGACAAGAGGAGCGGTGCAGCCAAAGGTTTTGTGCCAGTCTTCTGACTCATTCTGGGTCAGAGCGACAGCAGATAATTTGACAAACAATGCTGTCCTTCTCTCTCTGAGCTTGTTGACAATAACAGCATGTCTCGTGTCGCTTCTCGCGTGTTATCTGCATATCTTCTGCTGTGTTTGGCCTTCGTCACATATTGACATGTTCTGTTTCTTTTCCATCCCTTTCCCTCAAGCTGAGCTCTGACCTCTTTCTCTCACTTTGTGTTTTCCTCCTTTCTTTTAACTTCACAGATGGAAGTCCTTGACAAGTTAGTATACTTTGAATTTTTACAGTCCTGTAGAAAAGAAAGTTTGCATTTGAATTACCAGTTTGGATCAGTTTAAAAAATAGCGTCTAAAGTTTTGTTTGAGTTGATCTTAAGATTCCTTGTGAATTTTAGTTGGCATCTTTAGCTGTTCATTTTATTTAGAAGATAATATTGTGAGATTTTTGAGTTTTTGATGGACTGATTACACAAAAAAAATAAAGTAAACAAGATAAAATTTCTTTGAACCACATAGGGTCAATACTATTCATATATGTTTAAATATTTGAGCAAACTCACTAATATTTGAATAAATGTCCTCTAACTTGGCCACAAAAAGCACCCAGTAACAATCCGCTATTGGACAATTATAATAAAAGTCTGGGTGCATGTATCTTTTTGAGAATGTATGTGTAAAATTTCTCCTTTTAATTGAAGAAAATCCACAATAAATTGAAACAGAATTCTATTTTTTGCTTTAAATTAATTGAGCTTCATTCACCATGCTTATCATCATTCAGCCCTGGCTCAAGAACATTTCATATAAACCTTTGAAAGACCTAAATGAATCTGGTATTTATGCCCATGATTATGACGTTACATTCAAAGGGTCATGACCTTCATCAACTGCGACACTTAACCACGCAAGGCTCCATGACAAACATCGGAAGTGAGAGATGGGAGTATTGAGTCATCATGTTCACTAACTGATCAGTACCGGATTATTTCCTCTGAAAACATAGGCATTGTAAATCATTTCTTCCTTTATTTCTGTTGTTTTTAGGAGAAAGGGAATTTTAACTTCAGCTCTTGATCTATCAAAATCACATACCATTTACTCTTCTCTCGTTTTGTGTCCTTATTTGTTTTCTGGTCTGTTCCACAGGGGCGAAGCCACTTATTATGATGATATATACCAACAGTCCAAGTAAGAGGTAGCTGCATGCAGGCTGGTTTGTCAGTTCAGTAGCTTATTATGATCAGGTTGTTTATGAAAAGATAGTGAGCAGCAGATGCTCTTTGGTGCATTGGTTTACAGAATGGAGATGGCAATTCATTAGTGAGCATTCATCCTCTCTCCTCATCTTGCTTGTTGATGAATGTACGCTATAGTTGACCTAGAGCTATGTTAGAAAGATGATTGAAAGGAGAAAAAAAGCTTCTTATGCAGCTTTTGAAGTTGTTTATCAAAAATAAAACCCTTAGTATATTTTTTTTTTCTGTAAGATGGGGTTATCTGCTTTTTGAAGCAATGTGAGCCCTGGCGTGCAAAGGACATCTTTGCATAAATGGCTGCATGGTGTGGATTTATTCAGACGGGGTGGTGTTAACCATGCCTGCTGTTTGCTCCTGCTGCGGTTGCCTGTGTGTGCAGGCACGGCCTCAGGGTGGAGAACGTGCCCTGTTTCATCCCCAACGACCGCAGCAAGAAGAGGCTGATCGAGGACACCGAGGACTGGCAGCCCCGCACCGGTACCACCCAGTCTCGCTCCTTCCGCATCCTGGCCCAGCTCACAGGCACCGACTTCAGTAAGTCACAGCCTGAGCCGGGCGGACAGGACAGTCGGATAGGACGTGGTGTGAAGGGGAAGCAGAGATCACATGTAGGAGGGAGGTTGCTGCCGATTTGATGTGATCTGATCATAGAGGCTCTCAGTGAGGGTGACAGATGAGTGAGTGACACAGGAAGGTAGATGGCAGCTTTGTCCATTTTTTTTTTTTTTTTTAACCGATTTCCAGATGTCTACAGTGGCAGCTATGAACTTATTTCCTTACATCTGTCAGTTCCCTGACATGTCGGCTGGAAAAATGGGAGAAAACGGTAGAAAGCATAGCGTCTTATTCATCTTTATGACTAGTTTGAATAAAACAAAGAGTAGGTGAGTATTTCTTTAAAAAGCAGCACTGTCTGATATCCTTATCTTTCCTGGATCTCTCAGTGCAGGACCCAGATGATGAGAATATGAAGAGGTCAAGGTAAATTGATCGCAGTCACAACTATTTGTGTTTGTACACTGGTTTGTTTTGCAAAAGCTTTCATTCAGGCGTTTTGCTTTAAACGCATCTCTAGTTCTAAATCTTCCATTAGTAGCTTGTTGTGATTTGGCTGCTTGAGGTGGCATGAGCGTTGTGCATGCATTTGTAAAAGGTGTGCTGGCTCTTAATGGCTCTGGCCAAAAATGAAAAAGTCTAAGTGAGTAATGTCTTAAAATATCAAAGTAATGAGGGAAAAAATTTTGATTTTAGCTTTTTAGTCCCACTGGGTCAGGAAAAACTGAAGCAAAGAGAAAAAGTGACAAGTCTTTAGAATAAAAATTGGAACTAATTTGTTTTGGTAGAGATTTATCTTTTGTTGGAGGACCATGTGATTTTGTGACTTGAAGCATATATTATGTTGCTGGACTTAGGGCAAAATTGACTCTTCACGTTGTAAAGGCTGCTGACACAGTCTTATGAGGAACTCCTAAGCAGCTAAATAATTGTTCTGCATCGTTTCATGCATGCATTTGGAGAAGTTGAACAAGAATTTACAAAGGGAGACGCACTTGGTCTCCACAGGGTTTCAATTCCTGGAAACATATTGGGAAAGTAATCATAAGTATGCAAAATTATGTTTTTTTTTACAGAGATTTTCCCTCTGTTTGATTAGATGACGCAACATATTTAATTAAAAATGTAAAGTTTTGACCTAAAAAAACTTTGAGTCAAAACTTTACCTAAAGTTTTGACTTTAGGTAAAGTTATATAGTGGGGACTATATAACTTAATATCTAAAATCCAGACAGTTTAGTTTAATTCAGCTTTATCTGAATATTTGGCATCTCAAAAGAACATCGCAAACACATTATGACACAATATTTGCTTTACAAATCATTGTGTATTATTTTGCAGTGTAGCCTTTCTTGCCTGTTATTTTTCCTCTAATCTGTCATCTTGTCAATTTGTTCACTTTACTCCACTTTCTGCTATTGTGTTTTATTCATTTTCTTTCCTTCACTCCATTTCCTCCTTGTCTGTCTCTCCGTTTTTCGTATCTGTGTTGCCTCCGGTCAGGGAAAAGTTTCTCACTGAGATTCAGAGTCCTCGTTACGCCCGTCTGAGAGACTGGCACCACGACAGGTCTGCTCGCGCCCTCAATATCAAAGTCTGAGCGACGCGCCAGGAGTCCCCCGGAGACGGAACCTGCTCACGATAGCCACACAACAAAGACGTCGAAGATTAGTCCAACTGTCAATTGGTGGTTTGCAAATTCACCTTTCACATACGCATGGGGTGAAAAAACAAACAAGGAAGTTTGTGGAAACAGAAACAAAAATGAAACCAAAAAAGAAACAAAGTTTAGATGATAAAGTCCAAAGTGGAGCCTTGCATTCTGAGCCTTAGTGGGAAAGTCTATCTTTGAATTTCTGACTTGATGAGTTACTATTTCACTGCATTGCTGGGAGTAAACTGGTGTGAAGATGAGACTCCTATTACATGTCTGGGGTTTAGATATGTCTCTTTCTTTGCATGTTTACAGTCATCCATAGTTTTCATTACTCATCTCATCTTCTCATCAAGCTTCAAGAAAGAAAAGCAAAAAAAAAAAATTGTGCTTTGTTTTTTTTCCTCCTGCTGTTATCACTAATAACTAAAACATAAAAAAAATCTAAAAAAAAATGACTTTCTGTTTCTCTGTCCTTTTTTCCCCATCTTGTCCTTATTGTTTGAACTCTCGATAAATCACTTGATAGACACTTTTTTTTCTGTTTTTCCATGGCTGATTTATTATGTAGAAGCACCCCAGTTTTTATGTGTTCCTGATTTAATGGGTGGTGTTCTTTGAGATCAGCATTCACAGCTTACTTTTATTTCCCGCAAGAGAAAATTGTTGTGCATTCAGGCATAAAAGCAACAAATGGGCACACACGTGAAATAATACAGACTCGTTCGGGTCAGAGGTGAGCTGTGAGGAAATTCAGCTTCTTCTCCTCTGCTGTTCCTCGAAATAAACACTTATAGGCTTTCAGAACGTAATAATAAACAAAGATCAACAGGACTATTTACATCAAAGTTAACTCTGTGCTTTAGTGTTCTTGCAGCACTCACATACAAACACCTCAATCCCCCCTTATTTAGCTCAGTTGTAAAGATATAATAGAAATCCAGTAGCTTACTCAGGGGGAGTACATTTTCACTAAAGCTATGTCAAAATCATCTGTAAATTTATTAAAACACACATTTGCTGTGTAGCAGTAAAAGTAAATGTGACAGTTTGGTGGTGTTGGGAATCCAAGAGTACGGCCCTAAATGTTTTATGAATAAGTTTTAAAAATAGATCTGAAAGATGATAATTGTTGTTGGCGACTGCTGGCTAACTAACCAGCTGTGAGGCCAGACAGAGCTGTGGAGGTAGGGTGTTAATTGCCATAGTTCAAAAGGAGCCCTTGTTAATACAGAAGCTATATAAACAGGTAATTTTTCAGCTAAGTAATTATATGTTGTAAACAGCTTTTACCTAGGTAAGACCCTAATGTTTACCTCTGGTTAGCATCTGTAAATATGGTAGAGAAACTTTGTTGTTGGAGCATAAAACCAGCAACCAAGTTACGGTAAAACATACAAGTTTTTCCAGTGTATCTAAAAGTGTAGATTACTTGTAGAATTAAAATACAGCATCATGCTGTGTGGGATAATGAAATGATCCTCCCATGTCCCACAGTCACTTAGTTATGTGTACATGTTAAAAAGAGAAGCTGTCAGATATTAAAACAAGCTGTAAACATCTCCATGCCCTATTTAACTTGGATAGTTTGGTCTGAACCCCAATATTTGTAAAGTCTTTTGCAAGTCGTTTTACAATTATCAGTGATTAACTTGGTTAGACACTTTGGTTGCATCCAGAAAACACCTGAAAATAGTTGCTTGTAGCTGTTATATTTGCTTTCTTCCCTACAACTTATTACTAGAGTCTCAGAATAGATCTGGACTTTAACTAGGTTATTCTAACATATGCATAAGTAGGGTTAGAAATTTCTTTAATCTTTTTTTGTAATGAATAAATGTAAATGTGGAATATTTAAAAAGTGAAGACATTTCCTCCCCCCCAAAAAACAGACCTACACATCATAAACTTCATTATTTAAAAAATGTTGGTCTTGTGAGATTAAGTGCTTTACAAAGGGGAAATTGTAGAAAAACCAAACATTTTGGCAAATATTTCATGATCTTTTGCTTCTTCTCTCTGCCCTGTTTGTATTTTTTTTAAACTCATAATATTGTAGGGCTCCATTACAAAAGAAAGACTTGTCAGAGTCTATATAACCCCTCAAGAAAAATCAAAAAGTCATTTTTTGCTGCCAGATGCTGAGCTGCCAACAAACTCCAGTAATTTATTTATTTTTTTCACATCGATCTGGTCGGTGAATCCCAGAGGAGAGCAAACTAGACAACGGAGGTGAATGTGATATCCCAGGTGTAAGAGACAGAACGACGTGTGAAAGGAAACGTTGCACATTGTAGGGGAAAAAGATCTCCGATGCAGTAAAAAGGCACCTGCTTCACATCACACCTTTTGCTGACAGGAGGAGAATCGTGGGGGATTTCGAAGGCTGTGGAAATGTCAAGAAAACACAATCCAGGTCACTCAAGGTGGGAGAAACCTGCCATCAAGGATGTTGAGCAATTTGTACCCCTGACCTTCACTTAGAGAAGCGCAACTAACAAAACCTAAAGTTGTGTGAAACTGGCATGTTGCCATGTAGGGCAGCCAGACAGGGGGAGAGTAAACCAAGGTCAGCGCGGTTTGACCTGGACGTGGCTTTGTGAGTTGTTAGGTTGGGTCCCAGAAGGCGCAGTCTATCAGTGTGCAGAGTAAAGGCCGGCTGACCCAGGGTCTGCGTGCCAAACGCTCTGTAAGAGGCGCTGCCCTTCATTTAACCTGGCCACCAGAGATCCCGCTCATTCTGTCTTCCTTTTGCTTTGTTCGCCTGTATTTTTCTCAGCTAGAAGGTCTTACCTTCCTGAACCTCTCCACTGTCAGCCATCTTATTTCTCCAGACATCTGAGATTCAACTTCCATTGTTATTAAAAACACAGTTTGGAGGTTTTTCCTTCCAACCAGAGCATTATGTTTTCTCTCTTTCTGGCCATAAAACTCGTAAGAAATCTTGCAGCGTCTCCCACCTCCAGAAATTGCACAATTGTCTGTGTCTGAAGTTTGTGTTGTTTCTTTTGGATTCATAAGCAGAACAATCAATACATGGATTGATATGCTACAGGATGAGTTTGATGGAGGGTGCTTGAGTTCACAGCTTCCTCTTAACTAATGAGACACAATTTCATGATGTTTCATTAGTGGTTGGTAGATGGCACAGTTCATGATGTGTTGCCTAAGGCAGAGTGACATTTCCCCCCCCCTTCTCCTTTCTCACAATAAAACCTCTCCAGAGCTCAGTCTGTTGGCTCAGACGTAGTTTTTTTTCCTTCAGTCGTGGTTTGAAGATTGTCGGAAATATAGTTGCGCTTGCTGCGGGTAACAGAACTTTGAAATGAGGGAAGCTCTTTATTTCAGCGCTCCTTCACATGCAGCCTTGAAAAGAGCTCCTCTGCATCCAGATCTGCCAAGGATACGTTTCAGCGCTTCTGCCTGTGAACGATGTCAGTCACTCAGCTGATTTTTACGGGGCTGCTTATTACCCTCATTTGAGTAGAAGCTTTTGAATATCTCTTATTAACTCGAGTCGGAAGTGTGTACTGAAAGTACATCTGCTGGGCAGCCTTGGATTTTGAGGCACATTAAACGATGCGATTCTGTCTCTCAAAAGCTTTGGATAATCATGGAAAATGTTCTGCAAACACGACGACTGAACGTAAGCCTCTCACTTGATTTCATCACTACTGGAGAACGCTCTAGTGTGGTGTGTTTTCTTCAACTTTAAACTTCATGTGCAGATTCATCTTAATGAACTGGAATGTCATCAAAACGTTAATCTCAGTATTTCAGTTCAAAAAGCAAGACATGTGTTTATTTGTTGTATTTTAAGCATTTAAATTAGATTATTATGACTTAATGAGATTTTTCTTCAAAAAATAAGATTGCACAAGGCAATTTTATTGAAAAATGTAATTTCAGTAGATAAATCTTGCTTTTGTGCACAGTCATGGGTGAGACAGCTGACCTTCCCTCACATGAAGGGTAAATCACTTAAGGTCATTGTTAAAGAAGCTGGTTGTTCAAGCATATAAAAGAAAGGTTGGGTGGAAGGACAAAGTATAGAAAAAAATGTGTAAGCAAAAGTGATAAAACGGCCTCGAGAGGATTGTGAAGTTATGCAGAGTCAGTTTTACTGATCTTGATGCTGTGTTTAGTAGGAGCAAGAGTAAAAATGCTTCTTTGGATTGTAAAGTTTAATTCCTGCCACTTTATTTGGAGGAGTTGTCAAGAGAATATTCTTCTCTTGACAACTCAAGAGAAGAGTTGAGTTGTCAAGAGAAAACTCAAAGACCTTTTAACCTTTGATTTAAAAGGTCACAAGCTGATTCTCTCCATGCTACGCTACATGGATGCAGTAGTTTGTGCAAAAACAGCCAAGTATTGAGATTATTTACTGTATATATACCTAGACTTATTTATATTCCTGGGCATAACTGAGCTGATATTTCCTATTAAAAAATATAATTTTTAATCCTCTTGTTTAATATTCTAATTGCTTGAGAAACTGGATTTCAGTTTTTTACCAGCTGTAAGCCACTCAGTCACTCCGTTTGCCATGAATCTATACAAGATTTTCCACTTTTTGAATTCTTACAGAAATAAATCAATAGTTCAGTGATGCTTTGATGTAAACCAGCGATTTCCTGCTCTCCTCATTGAGACTGGTGCTCCAACTCCACCATGCAGAAGCCAATACAGATGGACATGAATGCTGATATTCTGACATGACATTCAATCAGGTGTCTTGGTTACTGAGCATAGTGTGTTGTATTTTTTCCTAATTAGTCATTTTCTCTCCGCAGCCTCGAGCCAACTCCTTCCTCTGCCAAGACCCGAGCTGCAGATAAACCAGATGGTGAGTTTCTGCTCCCACTGATGCATAAAACGAACCCCAGCAGCATCTGGGGGAGGTTACGCTAACAGATTATTATTTTTAAGTGTTAATAGGTGCTCATGAGCTGACTGCCATTTGAAAAGAAAGTGCTTTATAAAAGCTCAAAGTAGGTTTGGGCGATATGGACTTTAAAGTTTTGTCACAATTTTCTGTGGCAACATTGCTATAACAATAAAAGTGACAATAAGAACTACTTATTACATATTTTTTTAGGTAGCTGGGACTGTGTGTCACAGCAATAGTAGGCCCACAACCACAAATACTGCTTTTGAAAAACATTCCTATTTGCTTCTTGAAGACACCAGTCACATAAAGAAGTGTGATTTTTATCATTAAACTGCTCACAGTAACTGCATTTAATCACATTTTCAAATATATTTATATTCATTGATACTCTCGTTGATCAAATAGTGGAGGAAATGGTAAAAATAACAATCCCGGCAACACAGTATTTTTTTTTTTTTTTTTTTCAAACATCATTAAATAGAATTTATCATAATGATAAATCAAATCTTATCATGACGAGAAATTTATAACGATAAAAGATAAGCAATAAAGGCCCACCCTTAGCTAAAATCGCCCGTATATCCGACCCCAGGTTCAAAAACGGCAGCGGCGGCAGGAACTTCCGGTCCCTCCTGCAGACCGCCGTGGGTCACGGACCCGAACTTTGCTGATCGCTACCGGCCGGACAAAACCAGTACCGTGGTGACCCAGCACCAGCAGCCAGTCCAGCCGACGCCCATGCAGAACCGCAGCTCCATCCTGCAGGCAGCGCAGCAGGCGCCCGAAGACAGCGGGAGGACCCCGGTGTGTGGCGCCTGCAACAAAATCATCAGGTAACTCCTTCCCACAGCATCTGTGCCTTGGAATAATGTCGCTGTTTGCTCCTTCCAGAGTCCTGTTTGAGATGATGAATAATTTAAGGTGGTTAATATGCACAACGATAGGCTGCGTGTCTGCTGCAAATTAAGGCCGTCAGCATAATTCACAGCGTCTGGAGACATCTTTTATCACAGAGGACAAGGATTATCCTGTCATCTCTGTGAGAGACCTTAGTTCTTATTCTGCAAGCAAACAGAGGAGCTGTTCTTTAACATGCAAAGACACAGAGCGCTTAGGAGAGCTGAAAACATGCCTAGTTTTTGTTTACAGAGATCACTGGGCTTCTGCTGGCTGCTATTGTTAGTGCATCTCTATTTTGCAGTGGATTCTAGAGTGAACTTTGACGTGATGTGAATGTTTTCCAGGGGCCGGTACCTGGTGGCACTGGGGCGTTCCTGGCACCCAGAGGAGTTCACATGCTCCCAGTGCAAGGCGGTCCTGGAGGAGGGCGGCTTCTTTGAGGAAAGGGGCTCCGTCTATTGCACAAAGTGCCACGATAACCGCTACGCGCCCAACTGTGCCAAGTGCAAGAAGATAATAACAGGGGTAAAGCCAGAAAAATCCACTCGAAATCTGTTAATACACGGGTGATGTATCGAATGTAAAAAATGATATAGTTGTTGCTCTGCGAGGAGATTATGTTCCCCACAGCTGGCCTGATGCAAATCTTTCATCCGCTTGCAGGAAATCATGCACGCCCTGAAGATGACCTACCACGTTCAGTGTTTCAAGTGTGCAGCCTGTAAGAATCCCATCAGGAACCAGGCCTTCTACATGGAGGAGGGCGAGCCTTACTGTGAGAGAGGTGAGACACCGGACAGCACACAATGCACTCCCCGGGTTCAGTGTCCAGCTGTGGCAACAACAGCAGTCCATCTGACACACACACACAAACATCTTCATACTCACAAGCTGGGCTTCTATTGCAAATGTGTGCAAAGCTTTGTCAATATTCTGCTAATGTTGAAAAAGTACAATTTTGCAATTAAATAAGAAATGCAATTAAAATAAGATGTGAATACGTTTTTCACGCAACAAATGGTTAAAATACATGCCACGCCATCATCCTCCTAACTGAGTGTTATTTCCACCAGTAATAACACTCGGTTGTTGATCACACTGATTTTGAGACAGCGGAAAAATCTCATCTTAGCGCAAAAACTTTTAGAGCAAAAAATGTGTTTTTTTTTTTTCAAAATCGGTGTTTCCAATTTTGCAATTTGTTTTTTTAATTCCAATATGTGCGATTATATGATTATATGGTCAATAGAAGCACAGCTACATCTGCTGCTTTCACGCCTCGATAAAGTGATCCCTGTGATGCATGTCCACTCTTAATACGCAATGTAACCATCTCCACAAAATAGGGTGAGAAAATAAAATGTTAATGCTTCTATCACGGATCTAAAAAATGTTAAATCCTTTTAGGAATGTTGCAACGGGAATGCCTGGTTAATGGCATGTTTAGATATGTTTGTACTCAAGTGTTGCGGTTATTTTGCGGGTCTCCATTTATCAAAGTTGCGTTTTTTTTTTTTTTTTTTCTTTTTACAAAATTGATCCTTTATGGCTTAAAATGGCTCAGATGTTGAATGACTCTCCAGCGTTACCTCATTTAATGTGTGGGTATGCAAATCAGCACAGTCTGGCTGCAGCTGCTCTGTCTCAGCTCTGCTCGATCACCGCTGAAGGGCTCCGAGGAAAGTTTACTTTCCGTTTTGGCTCCATTTATGTAGGACACGGAGTCTTCTGCTCTGATGTGATGTCATGTTGCTCCTTTAATGTTTCTTCCAACAGGTAGCTGAAGGTATGTCGCACATAAAACTCTAGTTTATGTTATGAGGTGTTTATCTTCTCTGACAAGAGGCTTCACATATTTTTGACTTCCTAACAGAAATCTAAAGCTTCTGTTAGGACGTGCTAAATGGGCTCTCGACTTTTAGCCAGAGTTGCAATGGAATGGTATATATAAAAGCCTATTTGTGTGTTAAAATGGCCCAGTCAAAGTTCATATTGAAATTCTTTTGAGGATCTACAGCAGGATTTGATTAGTGATGCTCGTCATCCGGTGTGATTAAGCTTCAAGTGTGTTTTTTTTCTCAGTAGGATGAACAAACATAGGTGGGATACAAATGTTTTCTCATCTTTCTAACATGACAAAATGCTCAATAGTTCAAAGGGTATAAATACTTTTTCAAGGCAGCGCATGTGGGTTTTGGTGGATCTGTTAGGCGTGGAAGGATAAGCTGAACAGACAGTGACATTCAGAAAGAAAAAATTGAAACAGGAAGCTTATTTTCAAATCAGAGATAAAGTCAGACTCCATTTAACAGCGACATAATACAAAGCTTTGGCAAAAAAAAAAAAAAAAAAAAAAGTGCTAAATATCTGCATGCACAGATTGATTAGTTCCACTGCCAACTGAGAAACATCTCAACCCGTGTAACTTCACGCCCGGATCTGGTCCTACATATTTATTATAAATGCTTACTGGTGAGAAATCCACAGGTGAAGTGAGGAGGGCTGACATGCCATCACACAGCGTTGACTTTGTGATGGATATTTGATCTTTTCCCTTTAGATGGAGGAAGCAGTTCAGGCCACAGAACAGAAGAAACGCAGCCACAGGGTGGAACAAAAGACTTTCTGACTGTTTGTTTTTCTTAAAAACTGCCTCCTTTGTAACAGAAACTCACCACAGCGCACCCCTTCCCTTCCCCAGTTTCTTCTAAGATGTTTTTTTCCTCCCCTTATCAGGCCATTTGTCAGAGAGTTTTGTAAAACGCGGGTGCAGCATCGCTCCGAGTTTTTGTGTCGTGAATTAGGCGGCGCATAGCAGTCAATCATAAAGTGTGATGTTTTCATCTGCTGTAATCTATTTAGCTCCAGTTTACCATGCATTTCTCTGTTGGCTTTTATGAATGGTGTGTACGCTTCCATTATGCCATAAATGATTTAGCGGGGCGGTGGGCTCCTTGCTCACCGCTGACGCTCCTGACGTTGCACGACTGCTTTATCAGAGCAGAAGCCAGAAAGCCAAGTGCTCATATTCTGAATAACGCCTTTAGCTCTGATAAACATTCTGCTGCCTCAGCATCTTGCAGGGATTGAGCAGCTCTCAGCCACTCACTCCTGAGAAGCAGCATTATAACCCGGCACTTCCCCCAGAGTCCTTGTGATGAAAGAGACCAGCAAAGACCGGTCAAGTATCCAGAGTAATACTTCTGCGCCTTCCCCCCATCCTAATCCTTCCTTAAACTGTATAAAAAAAAAAAAAAAAAAAAAACGACTGCTGCATAAAATGCCACGAAAGTTCCACATCGTCCAGCACCCAATGAGGAGAGCAGCCAGCGCCTGGCATCAGCGCATTGTTCCCGCCGCGGTTCAATTTCTTTAAGTGGCTGTTTGGTGGGAGATATCGTAAACAGCCGAGACCTCCGGTTTTATTAAACATAAAGGCTTTTACAATCTGTTTCTGAACTCCCCTTTAAGGTGAAGTGATGTAAGAGAGGAGGTCATGGAGATGTCCTGATCTGATCTCATAGATGAAAACAGTTCGTTTTTTTTTCTCTCTCATTCTTTCATGTTTTTTTTTTTTTTCTTTCCCTCTCTCTAGACTACGAAAAGATGTTCGGTACCAAATGCCATGGCTGTGACTTCAAGATTGATGCCGGCGATCGCTTTCTGGAGGCCTTGGGCTACAGCTGGCATGACACGTGCTTCGTCTGTGCTGTAAGTCATTTTGATTGATTCGGATTCTCTCTTCGGCCCACATCTCCCGTCTGTCCCCGTCCAACCGCACCTGAACAATCTGCCTCTTCCCTCGGTTTCTGTCCTTTAACTCGTCACCTGCTGTCTGTCTCGCGATCTCCGTCTCTTGCTCATTTCTGTGAGGAAAACTCCCGAGTCGAGTAAATAATATCTACAATCTCTGCCCTGTTGAAAACTGTTCACTGGTGAAGTCTGTCTCCTCTGCCCTGGTTTCTCAATCTGTCTCTCTGTCTGTCTTCTTTCATCTGTAAAGCTCTGCCAAATCAACCTGGAGGGGAAGACGTTCTACTCGAAAAAGGATAAGCCCCTGTGCAAAGGCCACGCTTTTGCTCCGGTGTAAGAGAGCCGGCTACACCTTCAGAGGAAGCAGCGCATCTCCCACCGCTTCCTCTTTATCCCACCCCGCCCTCCGACAAACTCCACATCCCGCCTCTGCCAGCCACACACGGAGTTGAGCGCAAGCTTCTTTTCCATCCCGCAGACTTTGTTTTTATACGCCGAGCTCAACGCTAGCTTCACATGCAGTCCACCTCACTGCCCGCAAAGACAAAAGCTGCGCTGCAAAACTGGAAGTAAGCAAGGAATTATGTCAACTCTGTGGCTACTTGATTTTGATCTAAAAATGAAAAAAGTCGCTCTTGTTTTTTATCGAGATTCGTTGCAATCATCCTCAATCTTTCTGAATTGACATTGGTGGCCTAAAGCAGTCAGTGAGCCTTTAGTAATCACACACCTGCAGTGTCCTTTAATGTGATGGGAAGCAGTCAGGCAGCAAAGGGGGGCTGCTGCTTTCTGCCTGATTGGACTGAACCGCCAAACCCTCTTCCTCCTCAAGAAGCATGAAGTGCTGCAGGTTCCACCTCAGTGCTGACAGGTCGGAGCCCATAGATGAGAATGTTTGACGGCGAAATCCTTAATTGGTCACATTTTAAAATGTCACAGATGTGTTTATTGGAGAACGTAAAGAAATTCCCCTTTTCACATTTCAAAGCCAAAAAGGGAATCAAACTAATTTTTCATTGTGACATAATATCACGACACCTCATTGCTGTAGCTCCATACCTTGTATTTAAACCGCTTCAGATCTGGGCTGTCTGTGTTTATAGCTTACATTTTCAAATAAAACTATTTACTTAACCCACAGAAAAGACTAAGGTGCTTCTTTTTGTTGTTGTGTTTTTAGTAAAATGTTAAACCCAAACTTTTTTAATAGTTCTTGATAAGTTATAAAACAGTTATTTGTTCAGACATTTGTTTCTTTGTCACATGGCCTTGATGGATAATCATCTTTCACTCTCCAACAGTGGGTTGCTTCAGCATCTAGTATTTATTGTTCAGCATATAATATTTTCTAAATATCTTGCAGCCCTAACTTTTTTTCTTCGAAGGGCTTTGGGTTTATTTTTTAACCAAATCATCTCTGCCTGCTTCCATTTCAAACAAACTATTTTGAATATATTTATTCTCTTGTGAATCAGTTTATTTCTGTTTGGTATTTTGATGAATATTGAAGATAATAATAATACTGCATTACATTCTAAACACTTTGCACCATATTAACCTTGACTATAGATCTGATCCCTGTATGGATCAGAACTACTAAGATTATGAATGTGAGTAACTTCCTGCTGGATTAGTAACCATTGTTCCCTGTGGATTATCGGAGCAGTACTTAAATCTTATTTGTCAAAATGGGTGGGAAGTGTGTATGGCAGATGTGATTTGACCTATGGTTTATATCAATTGTTGCCTGGTGACTTTTGTTGTGCAAAATAATCATAGAATGGAAAAGTACAAAATGTGGAAGGCAGAAAATGCTGAGGGCCCTTTGAAGTTGGTTACTAAAACCAAGAGATTTTCTAACGATGAATAGCTGAAACATCCAAAATAACAAACAGAATCACTAAGTCATAGTCTGCATAGTTTCTGCAGTGTCTCTGCAATGTGAACCGAGTTTAAACTAAGTGGACCACTGTGGAGGAGAGAGTGTGTTATGAAGTGGAAATTTTGTGCTGACCTTGCACATTTGTTGCGCAAGTGTTCTTTACTCAAAAGTAAAAAAAAAAAAATTCTCTCCAAAATATAACACCGTTTATTTTGGAGGTTTGTTGAATAATAAAAGATGTCATTTGCTTCTCAGTTATATACATTTCCTTTATTGTGACTGGCTGCCTTTTTGTGTGACGCCAGAATGAAGTCTAATAGTCACCTATGTCAGCTCTGCATCGTTTGCTTTGCTCTGACTTCTCAGTTTTACTGCATCTGCATCAAGCTATTGTTTTAGATATGATAGTGAAGTTAATAAGTTAAACCATCAGATCAACGCAGTGCTGAGGTGTTTTTTTTTTTATTGGCTGAACCTTTCAACTTAAATGTCACTAATTTCAACCCAGCATTAAATAAAAAAAAATAAAAAAATAAAGAGTGGCATGGATGTTTTGGGATTGAGACAAATTATTTGATGAAAATAAATGAATTATCCTTTAAAAAATCTTGGATGAATATGTTTACTGCCTGTGAGTATCATGATTTCATTATTTGCAAGTAGCAACTGCTGCTGTCTGCAGAAATTGCTGATGTGGGTGAACATGGATTTGTTGTCTTCTACTGTTTCTGCTTTAACTGGGACTGAATATTTTTGCTGCAATTGGATCACAATTGTTTTAAGAGGACCTGAACACATTATATTTTTTTATTATTATTATCCATTTTTATGTAAAGAACCCAGTCCTTGATGTAACAATATATAATTTATTTACAACAATTTCCGATTGAATTACTATACATAGGTTTTTGAAATGTCATAGATAGATATATATACATAAGGCCAAGTAAATACTTGAAAGCACTTAGAAACGAATTTCCAAAATTCTACCCACAAATCCATAACATTGTCCAAAAGTACAGAAAATCTCCCTTAGCAGAAGCTTTTCCACTGCCACAAAAGTTTTGACAACAGTTTACACTGACGATAAGGAACACAAAAGGTTTTTTTTTTTTAAGAAAAGAAAAACTCCAAACAAAGAAAACAATAGAAGGATTATACAATTGCATAAGCGCTGTGGCATGTAATAAATACAGCATTTTTGACTTGCAGAAAGGCAAGGGACATTGAACCAAGGAACGAAATAGAAAACCATTCACAAGTACAGAAGTCTATTGTTCTTAGTTCAAAAAAGAAAACAGTTCAGTCAGTGACAGGGAGGTCTGCACACACACACACACGCATACGTACACAACACACACATACTTAAATATGCGCACGTCCTCCACACTGAATAGTAATGAGTGACAAAGAATACAGTGCTGAGATGTATCACAGGGTGAACTGACAGCATAAACCCTCGAACAAAGCATTTGTGTTACAGACACGAGTCTTCCACAAAGCTATCAGTCTGAGATTTTATCATGAAGTAGCCGGTGTTCATCACACAGTAACTGCAGATGTGCTGCGTGACTCAGATGTGAAGATAGATGCTGTGCAACATTACTGAAAATGTGCTTAGGCAACACATCCAAGACAATGACAAGGGTGCCAAAACTTCCCGAGCTACAGTCTGACTGTACAAATGCCGCGGCTCATCTCCCGAACATGCTGCGTCAACAGTGTCCGAGGACTGATGTCCTCCGGCGATTAGCCTCGCTGACTCACCGAGCGTTGGCGACTGCTTCCACCTTTGTGTTTAAATGCTTTCCAAGTGGTGGAAATAAATGACCCAAGATGAGAGCGAACAGAAACTTCCTGCGAAAACGGCCTCTAAACCCTTAACACTGCAAATCACTGCTAGATCGCCAAAGAACAGGATATAGGCAAACACGTCACGGTTTTAGACTTGACAAATGTTGCGCCAGTTAAGTGTTGCGTTCTTCTTCTTTTTTTCTTTTTTTTGGCTTCATATTAAAATATAATTTACATTTGTTTACAAAGTGATCAAATTATGCATCGACTTTCAGAAGGAAAAGAAAAAACCTAAATGATGGTAACTGACTGATTCTGCAAGTACAAACTGTGTCAAAACGGTTCTGATGGATACAATATGAGGATGTGGTGAACTCAAATGATATTCCTAAAACTTTGGTTACCAACTCTGCTGATATACAGTATGCAAAGTGACAGCACATGGCTGGTATAGAAAAACTATTTACATATTACAATGTGGCGATGATTGGGCGTAATCATCTTTTTTTTTTCTTTGAGGGAATAATCCAAGGGTTTTTAAAAAGGTAACATTGGATTTTTATGGCATCTTCATATAAAAAGGGGTTGAAAGTGTTTATAAAGGGGTGGAAAGATCTGAGTTGCCATGGGAAACAAAAGTTTTAAACCCAGCGAAAGAAAAACAGGTGCTTTTCCACCATTGAAAAGAAAAACTTAAAGGTACATTCCAGATATTTGACAATCGTAAAGGAATCAGTTGACGTTTAAAGGTTGAGACATGGATGGTGGCATGGAGAAAGGGCCTTTCCTTCTAGCTTTAAACAGACAGCTTCACATGCAACCCTGAGGCAGACAGAACTATGGCTAGTTTGGAATTGCTCACACCGTCTGTGAAGTGCACTGCTGAACCTGTGGGGTTTTCATCAAGCTCTGTTTATGTTGCCTGACTTGACACATCCATTACTAAGAAATTACTGTGGAAATTAATGCTAAATAAAAAATAAAAAAAAGAGAGAAAAACCAGACTTTCCAACGTTGCTTTGGACAAACAAAAAGACTGTGTGAATGAGCCGTTTTCGATTGAGAGACGGCTCGTCTCTGATGTGGAAATACTGTTTGCCAGGCGGCAAATATTGAATTCCCACTAAAATTGCTTTATAAATAACATAGACAAAGCTGCACAATTATCCTTTCAACGTGACTAATCTTCTGACAATTTTGAAGAATTTGTTTTCAGATTTTCTGTGGCAAAGTGTGCTACATTATTCATGTAGTTTAATAACCCTTTTTTGGCCATGTTCGCGTGCCGGAGAATGAATGTAATCAAGGAGGCGAAAAATGTTACTTTTGACGACATTCGCTGTTCGCATAAATGCAGTGAGAACGCCTTTTAGCGCTATGGCTCCTTCATTAGCTGAGAAATCTAAAACGCACAAAAGCAAAAAAAAAAAAAAATTTCACATGATGAATAATCAGAGTAATATACTGCACTAGACGAAACCAAATCAAAGGATTTCATTCTCAGAGTGGAGATGCACTATAACCGACTCCTCTTCTAAAGAAGACAGGTTCCAACAACCACACACACGTATTGATTTCGAAGCAGAAAAAGCTGCAAAGCGTCTCGCTGAATCAAGATGTCAAGATGTTACATTCACAGTAGTGATACCGGCTGGACTAACTAAAAAAAAAAGAAGCACAGACCGTGATGAGACGGGACTTCTGGGGCATACAATCTGCTTTTAAACCTGCAACATGCAGGCGGTGCTACGCGCCATCGTGGTCGTTTACACGCAGGACAAAGTGTCTGAGATAATGTCATGGTCACCTGCCAATTGCATATTTCACCTGAACTGACTGACGGCCTCCTTGTTATTCCGGGTGTAAAGCAGGTTTTTCAAACCAAGTTCATAAAAGATTGAGAGGAATTTGCAACATCAGCCGTAAGTTAGAACATTGCATTTGCATATTGCTCCTTCTTAGCTCGCTGAACAAAAAGTGAAAGTGATATTATGTTTAAAATATCTTAAAACTTTCTGACGGAAACGCACAACTCAGCCTTCACCCTAATGAAATCCGTCGTTTAAAGATGTTCTTTACTGTTTGGGGTGTGAGTAAAAGGACACAATCCTAGATAAACTTTTCACTATCTCCTAAAAATACAGAAGAGACACATTGGGACAGCGCTGCTCTTTGTTTCCAGCTGCTCTTAGTGTTATGTCTGCATGTTGCTGTGTTCTGCATCAGTCTCTCTTCCTCTTACTCCCTCTCTTCTCTCTCCGTTTCTGGGTTAGCATTCGCCGTCAGAGACTAGGAAAATCATGGCCTCCTGTTTGCCGATGTCAGCCATGACCGTAGCCAGCTGGTTGATGTTGCCGCTGTGAAAGTGCTGCGCCTCCCACAGGTCCAGGATCACAGAGGTCGGACTCGCTTTGGATGCAAAGAAACTCATGTGTCTGTGGAGCAAAGGAGATGAGAGGCAGAGGATAATGAGAGATCAGAAAAGGCAGCTTTGCATTTTCTCTCCTTTAGAGAAGTCGTAGAGAGAGAGAGAGAGAAACCTTTTCAGCTGATATTTTGTGGCGCTGCTGCGGTTTTTGTAGCTCTGTCAATGTCAGCTTTTGTTCTGCACCACAGCACTACATCCCAACCAGTTCTGCCTCTTGAAGCTGAAACCAGATCCAAAATAGCAAATGTGGACCAATGTGTTGGCCTTCAATGCTGCAACTCAAACTGAAACGGTTTTGAAAAGCCCAACCTTTTCTTTGTGTACATTTATTCAGTTAGCACAAAATTATTATTATTTTTTTTAAATAAAATCCCCATTTGCATAATTGTTGGTCCTCCTAGCCCTCTTTTAAAATAAATATAACTAAAGCAGAGTTTCAACAAACCTCTATACAGTAATCCAAGTACTCTTCAGTCATATAGCATCTTTCACAGATAAAAACTACAACGCGTGTCGCAAACGCAGAGAATGCTAATTTCAGTACAACGCCGATTTTCTGTCCTTCCATAGCAAACAGACCCCGGGAGTTTCCTAATCACTTCTGCGACTTTAAGTGCTGTGATTAGATGGGATCAAAGCAGAAACCTTTTCCACATAGTAGTTTTCCAGGACCATTTATTTCCTCCCTGCTTCTACACTACATTTACAAGGAAAAAATAAATCACCAGGGTAGACAAGAACTTTTGGGTGGCGTTTTGGAGAGGGAGTGCTAAGGATGGATGTTATCTTTATTTATATTTTGTTATCTTTAGCTGTCAGTTTTAAATCATTAACACATGGCTACAAATAAAACATTAAATTCTTGGAAAAAAAAGAAAGAAAATCAGGCACAGTCAGAGGAAACCATGGTAGAAATAGCCAGGATAAATGAAAAGTCTTGGTGTAATAAAAATAAAAAGTTCAAACTTGCCTTGATATCGACCAATAAAAATCCCAGGTTGACTTAGCTTGAAGCAAATAGTGAACACTTGAACCAGCTTTTCATGCGAGGAGGAACTGTGATACTGTATGATTTCATTAGGGTATTTCTGCTCCACAGAATACCTTCTTAGAGTGCATGTCATTGTGAAATCTCTGAAATGAAAACCATAAATAAGGAGTATTATGTCAAATTGACTTTTTCCTAGTTTTACATAATGTGGCAGCCATTCACTCACAAATCACTGCTCCTCTTTGGAGCTTGAGTCCCTGCCCACACAGCTCCATCAGACTAGTGGCAGCACCAGTTAGCAAACACTTGGTGGAACTGTACACCTGCTGAGCTAATCGTACAAACTACATCTCAACCCAACACTCTTAAACATGGTAGTAAGCACCTTAATGGAAAGCCATTGTCGGAAAGAGACAAAAACCAATTGTGAAGTCAGATTTCTTTAGGGTAATATTTTGTCACCTTACCAAAATAATGGTTTAAGTCATTAAGACAACTTAGGCAATTATTTTAGTAAGGTGACGATTTGATATATACAGCATTTTCATAACAGCTGAAGGTAAAATAGTTACTTGATTGTGCTATAAAATGTCCCTTTGTGCTTTTAAATAAAATTTGTGTGGCCCACCGGGTCTTTCAGCTTTGAGAATGATCCAAACTATGTGGCCCAATCAACACACTACTAGACATCAGACATAAAATCAGCCTTCTTCCATTTCAGTCCACAGGCCTAATAATTCCTGTGATGTGAGTTGAATAAAAGAGAGAACCCAGGGCTCTAAATGAGAGAGATTGTACTTCTAGTCTGTGAGAAGTCACATTAGGATAAAACTGCTGAGATATTGGCAGAAGAGGGATCTGCAGAGTTTTAACACCAAGAGTACCAACAATGGTGTCACCTAAGTTAGGATTTTTCTTCTTGACTGAATAAATGTACGCACATTAAAGATTGCTTTCTCCCTTACGTTTTGAGTTTCATGTTGTTACTCTTCCATGAAAAAAAAAAAGTTTTGTTTTTTTTAAACAACTTTAACAATAACGAATTTGTCCACGTGTGTTAACTGTGTAGCCTTCATCGCTTTTTATTTGATGCTACAATTGGCCCCAAATCTCATACGGCAAATCCTATATGAACTTTTGACAGTTAAGTCGGATGTGACCTTTTCCATCTTAGGCGCGGCACGTTCCTCGATCAAACCCAATCAATGACAACAAAGCGGTGGCCCCGGCCGGCTGCAGTTTTGATGTCGTGCGGGACCTGATCCCCGCAGTAGCTGAAGATGCTTGTTTGATTTAAAAGCCTTTTTCTGTTCTCCAAATGTCCAGGGTCTGCACGTATGACATTAAAAGAGCAGCACACACTCTGGAGTGTTTCTTTGTAAGGGAAGAGACAGACAATGAGATGTGTTTTAGAAAAGACAGAGAGTCTGTTGTTTCCTCGCGTCTGCTGTCTGCCTGCAGGAGCATTTCGTTGATGGCTACGAACATGTGACTGCTTTGGCTGTACACGCAGTGCCGACAACACTGTGTCATTTCGAGCCAGCTGGATTTTATAGCGCAAGCGACTTCCTGAAAACAACAAAGACAAGTGCTGGTCAAAAAATATCTGGAGATGAGCTTCTGTGTCATTAACCAGATTTAAAAAAAAAAAAACAACAGCCTGGCGTCCAACGCGTCAGCTGTGCTTATTCACCTCGCTGTGTGAAACCCCGGCTTATCTTGTGCAGCTCAGACACAGACGTTAGCTCAGTCTTGGGAGAGAAAGATCAAATAAAAGGTTCTTGGCATTTTAAGTTTTATTGATCGGTCCTGTTCCGCTTGGTCTGAACGCTTTACGCAGTCAGAGACAAACACAGAAATACAGCGTGACAGAATGCCAAGCAGCTGCTGCCTTTTCAGGAAAACAAGTTGTTAAGGACAGATCAAACAACAAAGAAGTTGTTCCTTCCTTAGACCTAAATGAGAATTGATTATGTTGAGCTGAACGTTGCTAATTAAACCTGCAGCGCATCAATTCCAGGCTGGAATTAATTGGGGTAAATAAAGTTGATTGGACAAATTAGGTGCTCCTATTTAATTTCATTACGAGGTAGAAATTAAATTGGTGGATAGGGGATCAATGTCTGGCCTCACTCTGTTACAGATGCTTGGGTGATAAAGTACAGTAACTGGGAGAACAAATTGGACTGAGGTCGGCACAGATCCAAAACTATTCCATCTCTCTTTTTTCTTTTCGGTCGCTGATGGGCAGCTAGCTTGCAGCCTTTCCAATTACAGCTGTTAAGCAGGATGTCGCAGCCAGAAGTTTAGCGGCAGACTTTAAGCTGCTTACCTGTTTCTGAGGGAAAAGGGAAGACAGGGGTCATGTTTTCTTGGAGGAATGATAGCTGTATCCATCAAGTCCGCATTAATCCCATAATGTTAGCTGAGTCGAAAGAGGATTAGTTTGCTAAGGCATTACCTTGTTTACCTGAACTTTAGAGCGAACATGGATGCACTTCATGTTCATTGATGGTGAAGAGTTTTACAAATATAGAGAAAAACATAAAACTCTAGTTCTGTTTTCTAAATGCAGTGCTGGGGTTTTCCTATCTTTTGAGCTTTTTAAGATTGTGTCACATAAAAAAATAAAAGTATTTGTCTGGATTTTATGTACAACTGAGTGCATAATTGTGACCTAAAATGAAAAAAGAAAGTTGGTTTCACAATTTTTGTTTTTACAAATATGAATTTTAAAAGCATGGCAGTCATTTGATTCTGCAGCGTTTCTGAGTTGTAAATTGAGAAAAATACCTTTCAGTGCAACTGACTCCAGATGGATTTTCAAATTTTGGCATAAATACTCATGAAGAAAAGCATCCCCAAATCATGAAGCAGCCTCCGCCGTGTTTCATTATGAGGACAGTTTAAAATTTAAAAGCTATGAATATTTTTAAAGGTTACTTCTTTATACATTGATGTCTTACATTTCCACAGAAGAAGTCTGCATATCTGAGGATGTGCTTTATAGTCTAAGATGACTCTTTGCACGTTCTCTGATGCTCAGATCGGTGATCAGATCACCTTTTAGATTATTACAAAGTTTGCATTTACCTTTCAAGTTTAAGTCTTTGTGCTAGCATTCTCCAGTCTGCTCCGTTGGGACAGGGCGCATCCAGGCTGCCGCAGATCTTCTGTCTGATGAGATACGGGATCTGAAAGGCGCTGGGCCCGGCCAGAGCCGTCGCATTACTGTCCATTAACAGGAACTCAGAGTCCAGACTTCGCGTGTCCTGGTAAGAGAGGCCAAAAGACACACGATACACACCTTTCTACGCTCAGCACCGAAAACAACCTGTGTGAGTAATCGAAACCCTAGATCGCAGTGGTTGCATGCTCTGACTGTTACCTTGGCAATGTTAAAGTCGAGGGCAAAGCTCTGCCCCTCCCCCTCCACCTGCCACACGCACAGCTGGCAGGTGAGCTCGCAGGTGCCGAGGCTGAGCCGCTCCAGAGTGAATGTGCAGTGCAGGTACCGCTGGGAACCGTTCCAGATGTGGTAGAACGGGATCTCCTGCGGAAAAAACATCGCAGCGGCACAGTCAGGGCCGCGTGTCTGAAACAGGGCCACCCACCTGTAATACGCTGAGATTATCATTAATTACGCTGACATAAACTGCGATCATTAGGTAAAAATGGCTACAGGAGTGAAAGGGAATACATTTGCAGATGCTGACAAATAGGATCTTGAGCAGCAGTTAAAAGATGACTGGCTGAGGATTATAGAAAGTGTCAAACTTGGAGGTTAAATGTTATATCTGGTACATGGTTTCCTCTTTATCCATTTTTATGCATTTTTTTTTCTTTTCTTGCAACTACAGAGCTGTAAATGATGCTAAACATGAAATATGCCAAGGGGCACAGATACATACACATGTGTGCAGCTTGGAGTGTATCTGCTCTGATAGAGCTACGGTACAGTGTTTCACTGAATTTATCAAGACTGACAATTTCAACATTTTTATTTCTGTTGCTCCATATTCATGCCTCATTTGCATAACCCAGGAGAAGCAGGGTAGTAATGCTGGGAAAAAAGAAAGCTTAAAAGAAAAAAAAAAAGGAAAAAAAAAAAACCTTCCCACTTTCCTCGGAGTTCAACTGCTAACAAGACCTCACTTGGAGAGTCAAGAGGACCTGCAGTGCACGGCGCCGACCAAATGGGGGCACTGTTACCCAGTCGGACCATGGGAGGGCGGTGGGTGAAGCACGCAAACGTCTTCAAGCGGCTCCGGGGAGAGCAAAGGTCTTTCTGACTGTGCTGCTGAGCGGGGAACAACACTTCCAAATGAACAGGCGCAGTCCAGAGAAATAAGCCTCTGCTCTGGGTGCATTGTTGCAGCCCCTGCTTGCTTGGCACAGCCTGCGCACTCTTTGGGGACCCGGTGCTCAGTGCTTACACAGTTACAGCCAGAACATTTTTTATCCCCCCGCCCCCTTTGTATAGCCCTTGTGTTGCCGTCGCAGGACTGCAAGGTTGCTGGCTGTGCAGGTAAAGAGAGCAGTGGAGGAGGAGAGAGGGCTTCCAAAAAAATTCAGCCTGCAAACTATTTACATTCTGCTCCATATTTCATCCGAGCTCCCTTTGAGAGCAGCAGCTAGTTTAATCAATAAGATTGCACCTTTGGGTTAGAGCGCACACACACATCCCACATATACACACTACTAAAACATGCACACAATATAATACAATAAATTAGTGAACTACTTGGAAAGATTTAGGAAGCAATAGACACAAAATAGCCCCTTGCTTTGAGTGGATATTGAATACAATTTGGTCTAGAACATGCCTAATTAAAAATCTGAGCTAAAATAAAAACACGTTTCCACAGAGAATAACAGACCATTAAAATTAATTAGTGATAACAAATTGCTTCTAAATAATGTAATAATCTAATTCAAAAGCAAAAGTAAAGAAATCTTCTAAAACACATGTGTCAAACTCAAGGCCCAGGGGTCAAATCTGGCCTTCGGTAGTTTTGAATGTGGCCCTTTATGGACTCCAGACTCCAAGTTACACAAATTGGCTCCTTCAGTTTTTCGCGACTCCCAAGATTGTAAAAATTCACGCAAAATCAACAGATCCCAACAATGTTTTACGGTAATGCATAAATCGGGACATTGTTGCAAATTTTATGCAAAAATGGCCAAAAACGTTGTCTTTAAGTCACCGCTAACTCCCACCTGCAGGTGGCAGTATTTCTTACTTTACTTATTTCATGCGAGTAACAAGAAGCTGCATTTATACATAAGCACAAATATTGTAAAATTCAATAGAATGCAGAGACAGATGTCTATCGACTTTTGAACAGTTTGGGTTTCATCAATACATTCTGGCATAACCGGCCCATGAGCACAGTCATGATCTTTGTTATGGCCCATAAAGAAAGAGTTTGACACCCCTGCTCTATAAGCTGATTTACTAATTTGACAGATTCAGTCAGGCACTAGAATTACATTTCCTGTTCTCCATCACACTGATCCAGAGATACCTCCACCCAACACACCTGGTAGCCGGCTAGCAGCTTGCTCCTCCAGTGCGCCTGGGGCATGTCGTGGATGGAAAGGCGCAGGTTGTGGTAGCTGTCTTTGAAAAGCAGGACGTGGGGCTCGTCAATCAGCCGACCCCCGAGTTGCCTCTCCATCTGCATTACCTCCTGATGGGAGAGAAAGTGGCAGAGAGAGGCATCAGAGCTGATGGGGGGGTGTTTGGGGAGTAGCGTTTGCTGTCAACATCATGCAGGTGCAGTGGAAATGTGTACAACAATCTATAACTCATAGCAGCTCGCACTTTGTTTCTCACTCGCACTGTTCCGTTGGAAAGAAGAGTTTATCCACTCACACGCTGGCAGAGATAAAAAGGACATCACATCAAGCCTATTGAAAACTTGGACTCGTACAGATACACACAGAGCCTGACACACACACAGCATGAGCTTGAGGCAGGGGTGTGGAACATCTTAGGATTGGGATATTGTGTTCCTGTATGCGGCCCCAAAGATTGGACCAGCGTGTCTCCGCTGAGCTTTTGTGTCCCCCCACAAGGCTTAAGCCGTGCCTCGGAGTCTGCACGGCCGGCTTCAGGCTACAGCGTTTGCATGCAAACGCTGCAGTCGCACCCCCCGGCCGGCTGGCTACCTGGGCTGTGATTAAGTAAGTGATCGAGCCATTAGTCAACTGCTCATTGTTCTCGCATGGTGAAACTCCTTAATTTCATTTTTGTTTTTGTGCCAGGAGAGATTTGTAGATGCATGCTTAATATTTTAATCTCAGTGGGACTTGCTCAGTGGACCATTTGTCGCCATCCAAATGACCATCTGGAATGACATGATAATATCTGCAACATCTTCCTCAGATTTAATTTTATTCGATTTTAGCTGGATGCTGTATGCTGTTTTTTTTTTCACACAGGCTATGGTACTACTTATTAAATTAGGGTTTTACATATTATCTTCTGCATAAATGTAATAGTTTACAAGACTTTCAGCTCCCAGTCCATTTTGTTTAGCTTTGGTGATTATGGTGATTCACAGAATCACCATAAATTCACTGCATTTTTACAGTGATAACAGTGTAAGTATAAATTGATCTTTTAGACGGTGGTAAGAGGAATAAAGTCTGAAAATACTAATATTTTCAGAATACCCGATTTTCTTTTTCCCCTGTATTTCTTAAACTTAAAACAGATTCCATGAATCCCTCGTCATTTCCAGACAGTGAAGTAACTTTGATTAAAACAGCAATAACAAAAAAAACAGTCCTCTGAAATTAGCAATGTGAGCAGCGTATCCAAAGATGTGTTATTTGAATCTGTCTGATTGGCGAACAAGATGGCAGCAGGAGGGAAACCAGCCAAAATGAGCCTCAGAGTCTCACAGAAGACATATCTAAAAGACGACGGCACCGAACGTGTGTATAGACGGTGGCCATATGTTGAGTGCGACATGCCAGAATGGTTGCCCATGGTTGTGATTTCAGCAAAGACATCTAATTAAGGAGGAGAATGGCTGTAATTTCTGTGCTCACAACACTGATTCAATTTTCTGCCCCTTTCCTCAGGAATAAGCCAGACTGATTCCAATTATAATGGGAAGGAATCTGTTAATTATCCAGTTGGAATCTCTACCTGCTAAACTCAACGTCCTTCACTGAATGAGCAACTCCGGGTTCAGCAGGGGAGCCGAGCATTCATGTTTACTCAACGCATTGTTAGTTTCTGTCTTATCTTTCCGTACGCGCGTACATTGCACCTCTTGCTTTCAGTCATCCTAGTTATTTGCTTTAAATTTTAATGTACGATTATTTAGCTGGAATGCGCTGCCTTTGTGATGCTACAGAGCTCATTCTCACAGAGAGGGGAGATCAGACATTGGCTCTGAATGAAAGCATTGAGGTCTAATGAGTTAATAACAGAGGGCAGTGCTTTTTCCACTGAAAAGCCCCTCTGCTATTATGTCTCTTAAACATACAAAAGGCACATTATACAGGCTTCCAAAGAGGTTCCTTTAAACAGTTCTTAAGCATGATTATTTGTTGGTGGGGGAAGATTAGCATTGCAGATTAGCTGTAGGGCTTTGATCGGGTTTTGACCTATAGGCACCGATCTATAGGTCTGCTTGCAGGAGAAAGAGCACAGAATGCCAATTATCTTATTATCAACATCTCACTGCAGCAGCGAATACTAAGTCGAAATTGGAGCAGTTTGTCAGGACATGTAGGAATTACAATCAAAACGGGACTCTGCAATAACACACAGCACGGCGTGACGCACTTCCTCCGCCTTTTAGGTGTGGCCTCCCACTTAGCTGTGGGTCAATTCATTCCTCTATTCTCAACCCACATGTTGCCATTTTTCTCTTCCTACTGTAATCCAAGAGAGGGACAGATTACTGGCAGAACTCGGTTATTCCAAAAACTAGCTGATAATCAATTAATATGCGTTGTATTGTCTGTTGGTAGCTGGAGTTAAGTGAAAAATAAAATGTGACACATCACACTGAGAACTTGCGCTTTATATGAGGAAAAAAAGTATTAAAAAAAGTTTTTGTATTTCACAGTTTTTTTTTTTTTTTTAAACAACTGGGGCCAATTTAGCTTTGACTTCAGTGAATAAATAATTAACAGCAAGGCTGCAGGTTACTTGGAAATTGGATTGATTGTGTCGGGTGTGTGTGAGACTTCATCCAACGGGCTGAATACATTATTGGCATTGCAATATTCATAACATGGAAATAACGTCGAACAAATACTGCATTCCAAAAAGTCTTTAGCAATAACACTAATATTTGGATGATGATGATTGTGCAACCCTTACTTTGAGGCGCCCTGTTTTCGGTAAAACGTCCATCTGAATAAAATTTGGGTTCATGTGCAGAATTAAAACGTTTCTCAAGTTTAAGCTCAGATTTTTTTAAAGGCACAAAAACACTCATTAGGTTTGTTGGCATTTGTGTATTAGTTTATTTCTACTCCAAATAGCCTGGGGAAGATGGCTTCTTTTTCATACAGGATTTTTAAAACATGTACAAAACGATCAGCACCAGTCCTAACTTCATGCTGCGTATGTGTATTAGGTGTGTGTGGGTGTGTGGGGGTGTGTGTGTACAGGACTTCAACATATGTTGTGGACTAATAGCCATCTTTACGCCCCATTATCCTGATAACAAATGGCAGTGTGAACTGGCTAATAGATGAGAAGCTAAATTTGACCACGCTATTTACTCCTTCTGAGCAAAACAATGCATGCTTTCGAATATGCTTATCAAATCACACATTAATCACCTTGGAGCTGAATCTGAGTTCATTCACATTCTCTTCAACTATAACCACGTGGAGCAACAGACGCATTAGGATGCATGAGACGAGTGAGAAATTCAAGAGAGAAGCTCCCTTTTGTTCTGAGGGAATTAAAAAAAAAAAAGAAGCTCTTGGTGTGTGTGAAGACTGTGAATTCAGAGTCCAAAAGAGCCAAGACCACCCCGGCATTCAACGAGCCTGGCTAAAGAGAGCAGGATGGAGCGAAGATGGAGTGAAAAGAGCAGGAGAGACAGAGGGAGCTTAACATTTGTGTCTCCAGGTCACTAAAGTGGCCAGCTTTAGCACGAGAGATAACAGGATTACTGCAATCAAGGCCAAAGTTTTCTATGACTTCAACCCTTTTCATTCCCACTCCTCCACTCCTCGCTCCGTTCCCTCCGTCCTGCTGGCATAGACCGGAGCTGGAACTGTGATGGACTGGGGCCGGGCTCCACTGGGAAACAAGAGACACTCGTACAGCTAATCTCCTCAGCCTGGTGCTGACAGAAAGGGGTTAGTGGCTGCACCAAATTCTCTCTTGCAATGAAAAAAGAACAACCCCAAAACAAAACAGCCAACTGTCAGGAAAAAAGAAATAGCTCGAGCTAAACAAATCAAAAGTATTAGCAAAGCCCTATAATTTAAGAGCTGGACTTGCACAAAGCTGCAGCTTTTTCTTCTCATAGTAAGGTCAAGCTCTTGGTTGTGGTCTTCTCTTGTACTGGCTTTGTGTATAATAAACTGATTAACTTAACCAGCTCTGATGGGGATTACGAGCTGCGTTTGATCAGTTAATTAGTCAAGCTACATGCTGTCTGAAACACAGAAGTAATACCCTTATAAACTTGCACCCAACCCTCTACTAATAGCAACACTGTGCCCTCATGTCTAAAAATGTGGCTTTGCAGGACCTATCCATTTCCAGAGCAGCTCTTTTCAGGCAAATGTATTTGTTTATAGAGAGTAGGCTGGCTATGTGGGCTCCATAAATCTGTGTATTTGTCAGCAGGATGTGACAGGCTTTTCCTCTCTGACTGAGAGTCTATCAGTCTGAGCTCCAGTGGCCGTGCCCGCTACAGTCAACTCTGATTAATAACTACAAATAGAAGGGACTTGTCTGCTCAGAAATAAATGGGGACTGTATTTGCTTGGGAAAAGATGCACATTTCTGCCTGATAAATCACAGAGGAGGATGAAAGAGAACGGCAACACGGAAGCACAGAAATATAATGTAGGAACAATTTCTCAGCTTGGCTCGGTAATAAAGCTGACTGCCTTGTTTAACTTAATGCCACCAATTACTCGCATGTGCTCTTCTGTCTCATCTCTCTATCTCTCTGTCTGTCTATCTCTCTGCCTTATCTATATATCTATATATATATATATTTTGCTAGAATATCTGTGACTTTTCTGATGGATGGATCCAAAAAACCTGTTTGTATTACACTCTGCACATGCTTCCTTTCCATCTCTGACACATGAAAGCAAAAGTCTCCTCCTCAGATGTACTTTGCTGCTCTAGCGGTAGCAAAGACAGTCATAGTGGGAGCACATAAACAGTTTACAAGCCTGTGAAAATGAAAATCACAATAATCTCCAGAGGTCAAACGGCGCACGTAAGAATCTGCGGGAAATTATCTAATCAGTGTGACACGCAAATAAACACCCAATTTATAAACATTTTACAATCACTGCATGGATAATAATGATATAATACAGAGTTAAATGTTAAGAGTTTCTGCAGGTTACATTTTTCAAAAATGAAAAATTTGGGATTTTTCTTAAAGTCAAATTATGTGGGGTCAGTGTATTACCTGCAGTGGTAGTGGTCTTAGTTTACATAAATAGCTGAAATCAGGGAGTTGGTAACAAGATATAAAACTTCAGCTTGGTTGATTTTTGAGTATTTAATTCAAAAGTGGAGAAAATGGACAGTAGCAACCATGAGGACTGAGTCCTGCTCTGCAGCAGCAGCCCTTCGCAGTCCAGGCTTAGCTTAAAAGGGAGCTGGGAACCATAAACACACAGATCCTGTCCTGTCATAGTTTCATTGACAGACCGTATCAGAAAACATAATCATTTTATTAATCCGTGTCATCTCAATCTAGATTTCTTTAAGACACTAGCCAGAGGAGACTCTGTTCTAAAGCAGATTTCTGCCATCCTAGAGCCACTAAACCATGCACAAGCTATTTGATACATTTCTGCAGTGCTGCCACATTTGCATAAGACACTTACTGACAAAAAGTCTGTGGTTATTAGGTTGGCAAAGTGTGTGGATCCACGGGGTGTCACTAATTATCTTCCATGTGAGACAGGTGTTGCATAACAGAACATGTTCAATCCATAAAGTTAATAAAGGACATACGCTTGAACCGCTATAAAGTTCATTTTGTTTCACTAAATCTGGCTGAGCTTTCTGCACATGCAAAAATAATGTGGTATCAGGTTCATAAAGCAGCGTTCAAGTAAATGAAGTAACATTCAAGATAAAGTTATAATCTGCTGCGGAGCCGTCTCCACCAGGACTTTCAGTTAGATCAACTCTATTGAGAACCTTAGTCTCTTTCTGCAAACTGAGGATATTTAGACTCCTGTCTACAATAGATAAGACACTGACAAGTGGTAACACCTGCACAGAATCCCACTTAAAAAAAAAACAAAAAAAAAAAAACACCCCATGAGTCTTAAAACTATAGTCGTATATTAGCTGCAGGGACGATATTAACTTCTAACAGAACCTCACTTCACAAACTCTGAGCTATTCCTTCGATGTGTGAATAAAAACTAGGATTAAAATGATTTTTCTCCACTTTAAGCTTGTCTTTTCATATGTATTAATGTTTTAATCACCATTACTAAAGCTCAGCAGTACATTTATGTCATTTATATACATTATACAAATGTAAAACAAATAAAAACAAAGAAAATTCCCTTTAAGCTCTAGGATTTTAAAATGTTTGTATGCATCAAGTTTTATGGGGGTGCAATTAAAAATTGACGCCAGGGATGTTCTTTCATTTTACAATTACTGTTTGACCCTGACTTAAAGGATTCCAGGAAGCAAAAAACACATGACATTAAACTGGGAACATATTGTGATGCATGAATAGGAATTTGAAGTCATGTGATTATATTATTTATTTTATTTTATTTTATTTTGCATAAAAATCCATGTGAAAGGTCCTCTTCATTATTTAAATATGTCAGATTTTGGTCCTTTTGAAGATAATTTTGAACATGGCACAGATGCCAAAAGGGACTACTAATTATGTAAAAGAAACAACAACAACAAAAAAAGCAATAAATAAAGTATTAGCTAATTAGCAAACTCATTGTAGCTAAACCTGGTGGGAGCATGAGCTTTATAGAAATTTAGTAATAATTAGAACCATTGGTTCTAATCTGCTGAACTAAAAGAAGCGTCTACACATTGTAAAGACAGAAAATATCTTAGCAGTTCATATAAATGCAGACAGTTTGCGAAACTGACCCTGGCTGCATGCGTGAAGAAATAAAAAGAAATTGTTGAATTAAAAGTTTACGATGATCCCTCAAAAGTCCAAACACATTTCCCCTCCTTATTATATTACAAAAAAAAATCTGATTTGTGCTTCAACCTCGGAAAAATAAATCCAACAGAATGTGGGTGGCTTCTAAACCATTGTTCATATTTGGGTTTTTTGTTCTAAAGCACAACACTTGACTCCCAAAACGCAGACATGTGGGCGTACGGGAATAACGCCCAGGTATCGACAAACCCAAAGATAATTTTGTTACTGCTCTGCTGTTCTGTGAAAAACATCCTCGGTTTTTCTATCCTTTGTACACAAGTCTGCGTGAAATTCAGAGCATCTCAGGTAAATTTTCCTTTCCTGAAGAGACACCTTTGTTTGCACCTTTCCAGTTAATTAGATGTTGCTGATAGCTGTCTGTGTGCTGGGCTGAAGGCTCGGTTCACCGCAGGTGCTTTCTGTCATTCGCGACATGGCAAAACATCAGTGAAGCTCTCCCACCGGTCTAGCTGGGAACAACCCGAGTGCACAGTGAGGGCGCAACCAAACGGCGGTCATGTCGCCTCTGCTGCTGTGCCAGCCTTGGCTGGGCCCATCAAGTGTGGGACACACATTAAATATTAACTTAATTGGTCCCCGCAGAGCCCTGCTAACATATGGCAAGCATCAGACGGAAATGTCACCATTTCCCCAGAGCTCCCGTACACTTAGGATCAAAGACAATACCATTGGTTCTAATCTGCTGTAATAGTGAGATAAGAGTGAGGCAGGCTTAAGTGTGGGATGCATGTGTCTGCGTGTGTGTGTGTCTGTCATCCTCCCTGATGGAGGCTTGTCAGAGCAGACTGACAGCCAGCGATGGAGGGAACAGCTCAGCCTTCTTTATAGTCTCTGCAGTTTCAGAACAGCTTTTTTTTCCCCCCACTGAACTCCCTTTAGAAGTACAGCTTGCTTAATTCTTGGAAACCTGCCTGAAAAACAAGGTGGTGTAGTGCTGTCAGAATATTCACATATAGTGAAGGTGTACTACAGACTAGTACATCCACAGATACTCCACTGTGCCACCTACTGTGACATGCTACACTTAACTCTAATGGCAGCCCGAGTGAGGGACGAATCATAAAAAGTGCATTTTAAAGATAGTGATTAGTGATTAGGCCCGACCTCTCCAGGGAAGTTTAATCTCCACTCAAAGTGGTGAATTTACTTGCCAAATGAGCTGCTCCCTTTGTAATAGCACCAAGAGCAGCGTGGAGTCGAGATTACTAAACAGTGAGGGCTGCGTTTTAAATCACTCACTAAAAACTACAAAGCCCCGGAGACGCCGTGGCTTACCACAGAACCAGGTTGTGTGAGAGACGGGCAGCTAATGCACTCAAGGGCGTCGGGGGAGACGCGGAATATGGCGAGCGCGAGTGCTGAAGTCAACAAGCTCAGATGTCCTTTTCCTGGCTGAGAGAGGCAGAATGAGAGCTAACTAGAGGAAAGGGCGGTGGGAAAGAGGGGTTTTTTGGCCTCTGAAAGCCTTCCTGCATCCAGTGTTGAACACACAAGGTCACTGCAGCAGTAATGCTCGACCAAACTGCCATCAGGTTAACTGATGATCTGACTGCCAGCGAGCGTATAGCTTGACATCCATCAAACAAATAGTTGTTGGTTTTTTTTTTTTTTCCTTAAATGTGCCAAATTTCTCACATGTTGCATTAGGAGAACTGGAAAGGTTGTAAATTCATTTAACAGCTATGTGAAAACAAGTAAAGAAAGAAGATATGATGCCTTGCAAGGATGCACTTTTTTCACATTTTGTTACATTGCAACCACGTTCTTTCTGATGTATTGTACTGGAATTTTTTGTGGTAAAGCAACACAAAATAGTAACAAAATAGTACAGAATGGTGAAGTTTGAGAGATAGGTGTATTTCAAGATTTTACAGATTAGTAAGTATGTAAAACTTTATTTATGTACCACTTTTTAATACATAAAATCATAGAATTTCACAACCAACATTGCAAAAAAAAACAAAAAAAAACAAAAAAACAGACAAATTAATAATTTAAAAAATATGTTTTCAACTGGCTTTTAAAAGGAAAACAGACTCTGAGGGGCCACTCAACAGAACATCTTGCCTTTATTTGTTTACAGCTCATTAAGGGGAACCATCAGCAGGCCCTGGTCACCGGACCTTGGGGGCGTGCCAGAGATACATGGGGTCAGTAACCATGTGATATAACCTGGTGCTTGTCCACAAAGGGCTCCAAATCGATAAAAAAATCCCAAATTGCACTCTATATATAATTATTTTATCAATATTAAGAGTCACATGTGAAAATTATATCACATGCATCCATTTCTTTACAACGAAGCACATTCCCGTGTTAAAATGTGAATGGAAAAATTGAGAATCTGTTGGAGAACTTGTTGTTCACAGATGCTCTCCATCCAATCAAACTGAGTTAGTATATCATTCAGGTGCTATGAACGTGCATCTTACATGCTACTGTAACATCTAACCAAGTGATTGTCATGGCAGCAGATGCTCAAATCTGACAAAAACACTCCCCAAAATACTAAAAGTCACAAAGTATGAGAAGAACAGATTATAAACAGGAGAAACTAGGCATACTTTTCTCTTGGTATTGCCTTTGCAATATTTACCATCGTTATCACCATCGCAAGAACTTGTAATATCATGCAACCCTATTGAGCCTGACTGCTTATCAAAGAATAGGCTAACGTCTTCGAGCCCAGATGTACGGAGCCTGTAGACACAAACCGCAAAGGTCTTGAAGCTGTAATGTCTGCAAAGCCAGTTCTACAAAGTATTAAGCCAGAGTGGCTGAATATAAATAAACACTATTCACCTTTATATTTGGTAAAAAAAAAAAAGAAAAACGAATCACAGTAATTCATTAGTTTGTGTTAACTTTTCTTTGATAAAATCTCACTTAAATACCTTAAAGTTTGTGGTTGTAAGGTGACAAAATGAGCATGAACACTTTCGCTGCTGTACATCAGCAGAGGCATTTGCAGCTCTCACCTTATCATCATCTTCCTGACTTGTGTGCTAATTTCAGCGTGAACTCTGAGTGACTTCCACTGTTTATGTCCTGCAGGCATCGTGATGGTGTTGCACCTTTACATGCGCGGGTCAGCCATTACAGAGCAGCCGAAGTGGATTCTAGTGGAAGAGCCACTTGTGGCTGTGGGTGGTGACAGCGGAGAGGAACAGCTTTTGAGAGTTTCTGAGAGGTGTGGAGAGAGACTAAAGGGAGCACTGGGGGTTGGTGGGAAAAGATTGGGACAGACTCTCCTTTTAATTTACTAATTAACCATGCAAATGAAATCTTAACAGGCTACTCAGAGGCAGTCCTCCAGGGAGGGAGCAAGGCATTAGCGCTTGATTATACTCTGTCCATGTGGAGAGGGAAAATGGGAAGTAAAATATGTCAGTGCATAAGGTGTTGGAAAACTTATTGGCTTTCAGCAAATGGGCAGAGTTGAGGACATCATTGAGAGGAACCAAAAAAAGCAAACATGCAAACAAAACATAAATCAACACCAATAATCACACACACCACATGAACAGCATTTCTAATTTGATCTCAGATCATATAAATCTGTCTCCAATCCTGGCAAAAAACTGTAAGAAGTAAATAAATTCTCACACTGAAAGCGGGTGAATAAATCAAAGTTTCGATTTAGTACGTTTATTCAGTCGGGGAGAAACAATAATTGCTTTTTAGCCAAGTCACCAGAGGTGTGGTTGTTGGTAGTCCAAATAATTTCTTTAAAATAAACGTACCTGAAGATGGTTTTTAAATTTCACTTTGCGCTCGGTTTTTCAGAGTATCCGTGGACGAATGTTATTACGGGATGTGCTCAAATTAAACAAACGAGTAAACACTCGCTGAAGGCGATCGAGTGGCAACTTACCTTGAAGACGTCCTGCGTGTCGTCCATGCAGTACACCCTGATGTTGTACTCCAGCGTGGAGCAGTAGGCATCGGAGAAGAGGACAAGCCGCAGGCGCTTGGCTGCGCCCATGTGCAGCGACTCTCCCACCAGGGCGAAGGTGCCCAGCTGCTCTGTGAACAGCCGGCACGTCTCGGCCTCAAGCTGGCAGTAATAAGGCTCGGACACCAGCTCCTCCCCCATCAGCAGGACGTCCTGGAGGACAGGAGAAAAGAAAACAAGATGTGGATGGAAGGTCAAGCACCCAATTTATGTAGGAGGGAAGGGTAATGTGTTGCCTGATGTACGCGTAGGAGTGTGTTTGCAAAGGGCTCGTTAGCAAAGTGGTGCCGCAGAAAGGACCCAAACTACATTGTTCCTGCGGTGTGACATCAAAGTGGAAGGTCTTCAGGGTAATGTTACATAAAGTTCTAGGCAACAGTTTGGATCAGAGGAAAAGCAAATACTTTGTTCTTGCTTCAGATTTCTTTCTCGCCACAAAGCCGCTTACAACATGCCGACATGAAGCCACATTCTCCTCACACGTCCTATAGAATACCACCAGTTTACTCAATAATGCATGAACGAGATCTTCCACTGACATGAAAGAAGACCCAAATGGATTCCTGGCGAGAAGAGATGGTTCTGGAGGAGGAAAGGTTCACAGAGGTATGATGATTATTGGGAGTTTGGGAATTTTCTTCTAGTTGGCAGCAATGCTGCCTTGCAGCAAGAAGGTCCTGGGTTTGAATCCTGACCCGGGGACTTTCTGCATGGGATTTGAGTGTTCTTCCCGTGCATGCGTGGGCTCTCTCAGGGTACTCTGGCTTCCTCCAACAATCCAAAAGCATGACTTATTGGTCTCTCTAAGTTCTCCATAGGTGTGAGTGTGTGTGTGCATGGTTGTTTGCCCTGTCTTTCTCTGTGTTGCCCTGCAATGGACTGGTGACCTGTCCAGGGTGTACCCCGCCGCTCGCCCCGAAACATTCACTGGAGATAGGCACCAGCACCCCTCACAACCCTACTAGGGACAAGGGTGTTAGAACGAGATCTTCCACACATCGCTCATTTCTGATAGTTGACTAGTTAAAAAAAGGCATCTTTAATGCAACACGGTGATGAGGTGACCCCTTGTATTTCCTTGCTTTGCCACAGAGACGATGAGGATGGGAGACTGCACAGCTTTTATGAGATAATTCCAATGCTCTCTCGGCTAATTTGATGGAGACGAACTGGGCCCAAGGTGACAACATTTTCTCTAAAATCACATCATGCCTGTTGACTGACTCTTCCCATTAGCCCACCACGCTAAAGAGAGAATTGTGCCTGCCAAATGCACAGCGAGCCCCTCTAGGATCGATTCACACAGACACCATCTACATCAATAGAATTAGTATCGACACGATTCATTTTCTATGCAACCACAATGGAGTCTTATTTCTTTATCGTCTTAATATTTCCTCGGTGAAACAGAAGCTCGGTTTTGCAGCGGAAAGGTTATTTTCTCCATTTGTATGCTTTGTGTTTTCCACATCTCTCCTATTGCGCTACATTTTTGTGATTTCTTTCCAATAGATCTGCATTACCTGCTCATTTGCATCCATCTGTTTCCTCTTTCTTTCTGCTCTCAATTTCTGTCACACTCCTGTGCCTCCTTCCACTCTCATTCTCTCGTCCACCTGGCGCTTCTTTACCGTAGTGGCCAACGCAGTCGGGCTATATTTGGCCCGTCCGATGATTAAAAGTGCTGGTCTAACCTCAGCCTCAGACAGGCCAATCCATCCCACAGACACCCCACCGCTGCCACAGGGAGGGTGGGGAGAGGCTGAATAATTTATGCACAATATTGAACATGAAAGAAGACCTAGTAACACTCCAAAGCCCACCAGCACCCTTTCCAATCTCTCTGGGTTGTTGAGATGGGTATACTGCCTCGAACCGGCGTTTGTTTTGTGTGAGGCTGTGTGCACACCAAGGGCTGTTCTCGGCTAGATTCATTTGCGGGCCGGAACATGGGCAATGTTCGAATTTCATGGGTAGAAAAACAGGGAGAAAACTCTGCAAATTGGAAGCAGCAGTCGACAACGGTCAAGGAGCACTCAGAAGAGCACTTTGAGGATGAGTAATTTGCTTACAGAATTTCTATTTTCACAATCATGTTGCCAAGCAAACCTTTAGCTGGAGCGTAGCAGCCGACGGACAGCGTACAGCGACTTACAAAAGTATTCCCACTTCCTTCACCTTCCTCTTGTAGCTTTAGAACTACAACCTTTTATGCTTTCTTGGGAGTTTATGTGGTAGACCGACACAAAGCGGTAGCAAAAATGAGCATTTATTCTGATTAATCTATTTTTGAGTACATTACAAAAGGTGGATGCATTTGTTTTCAGCCCCCTTTTTTGGGGTTCATATCTGTGTCATCAATCTCAGTGTAAATCCAGCTGCTCTGTGAAGACCTCAGAGGTTCGTTAGAAAACATCAGTGAACAAACAGCATCATAAAGACCAAGAAACACAGCAGACAGGTCAGGGAGAAAGTTTAAAGCAGGGTTAGGTTATAAAACAATGTAACACAGAGCTCTATTCAATCCATCATCTGAAAATGGAAAGAGCCTGGCACAGCTGTAAACCTACTAAGACACGACAATTCACCTACACTGACAGGCCGGGCAAGGACACAAATAATCAGATAAGCAGCCTAAATTGGTAACCTGGAGGAGCTGTAGGGATCCATTCCACAGCTCACATAGGGGAATCTGTCGACACAATAAATGTTAATCTTGCACAAGACAAATTTGGTCTATATGGAAGAGTGGTAAGAAAAAGAAATCAATATGTTCTGTTTGCCATGAGCGTGGTGAACACGTGGAAGTTGGAGCTGTGATTAAATGCGACAAAATTAAACATGCATGTGTGGAACAAAATGATCCTTCTGAACACCCAGTTCCCACTGTGAAACATGGGGTGGCTGTATCATGCTGTGGGACAGGGAAGCTGCTCAGAGAACAGGGGGGGAAACGGGAGGAAGCGAAATGCAGAGCAATCCTGGAAGAAAACCTGCCAGGATGTGGCAGAGTTTCACCAGCTAACAAGACCACAACAAACATACAACCCAAGCTACAAAGCTGTGGTTCAGATCAAAGCATCATCATGTGATAAATTACCCAAGTCAGAGTTTGGCCCCCTATGCAAACTGAGGGAGCTTAAACAATTTTGGAAAGATTGACCAGAAATCTCAGTGTAGATGTGCAGATTAAACAGATTTACTCCAAAACACATGAAACTTTACCTGCAGCAAAAGGTTGTTCTACAAATCATTGTCGGAGGCCAAATAGAAACACTTTTCAGATTTTTATTTGTAAATACTTCGATAATCATGTAGGATTTTCTTTTCACTTCAAATTTGTACAGTACTTTTTAGTATTCAGTCAGATAAAATTCAGTAACATACATTTTGAGATTTGGTATAAAGATGACAAAATGTGAAAAACATGTAGGATGTATAAATATATATACTTTTTCGAGGCTCTTTAATGTAAACCCTGTGGAGGAGTAGTGAGGAGTATGTTAGGCAGCTGGGTGTGTTGCAGTGTGCATTTCAAGTCACGAGCAGGAAAAGTTTGTACTTTTCACACAGAAACAATCAATAAGTTCAGTAATACTTCACAGTTGCACTGACTAGCGGCTTTGTCTTCCTACAAAAGGATTTGTGCTGGAGCTGCAGTAGACTC
Source organism: Girardinus metallicus (assembly GCA_903067095.1). NCBI lineage: Eukaryota > Metazoa > Chordata > Actinopteri > Cyprinodontiformes > Poeciliidae > Girardinus > Girardinus metallicus. The sequence continues at coordinate 34,842 of CAEGAE010063610.1, read as the reverse complement.
TCACCTCCCAAGCGCCCTCGTAGTTCTGCTTCTTGAGGCGGACGGCCCAGTTATCGAGGCACGCATCAAAGCAGTGGTCCATGCTGAGGATAACTGGCCGGCTCAGGACCACCCCCGGAGGGCCGCAGCTCACAATGGGGCTCAGGAGGGTCTGGCAGCCGGCCAGCGGTAACCTACGGCAGGAGTGGGAAAGAGGTGGATGCATTAAGATGAAGTGGTTGCAATTATTTCGATATTAGAGAGAATTTACAGCTCTCTTTGAGGCAGGATATGATACTGTCACCTCTGCAAATTATCCAGCAGCTGTAACACGGAATAATTAAAGCCTGCTGGACTCAGAGACGAGCCGGGCCAACGAGTGAGGACTGAGAAACATTATAGCACCATCTCGGCAGGCTGCAATGGCTCTGCTTCCAGAGGATGAGTGCGGCAAGCCAGATAGACATTGCTTTCCAAACAATTCATTTAACTTAAACAGCGTACATTCTTGTAAATGGCTATGTTATTTATTTACATCCCTCCTCCACAGCACTGGCAGAGCCTCTTAAGCCATTCCTAATGGAACAGTAGAGCATCAAAACAAACAGCCTAGTGGCATTCAGGGAAGACTGCCAGTTAGACAGCGCTAAAGAGACCCACCTTAAATCTTCCTTCCGCTGAACAGTAAGATAAATCTCATAGATCTTTCCTCTGGGAATGGCCTCGGGAGGAATGAGCAGGCTGATTCCTAATGCAAATAACAACAAAAGGGAGAGAAGTGAGTTGCGGGGGGGAGGGTGGGGGTGGGGGGGGGTGAGCGAGTGGGGGACAGGCTCATTTGTTCTGACTGAACAGTGCTTTTGTCATCTCACAAAGGAAGCCAGCCCACTCGACAAACTGTACGCATGGAAAAAAAACAAAAAAACACAAAACTAAACAAAAATCCAAATCTATTCTGAAGGTCAGAGGCAGCCTCCTTCCGGTGCAGCGGATGCAAAATCTGTGCGCCGGCAGCCGTGGCGGCACAAGTCCCCGATGTCAACAATTAGCTGAGACAAAAGCGCGCGCGGCAGCACGGTTTAAATGTCCTCCGTCTGCCACAAAGTAGATAATTGAGACCATGGAACAGACTACTTCAGGAAAATTGCACTTCCCCAGGAGAGTGTTAGAAAATGCACGTCGGAGAATACAGAGAGATATTGAAGCAGTTTGAGTGCTGCCGCATTCATGTTGTGATTCTTCTGCTAAAATTACCCACTCTGAATGGCATTTAAAATGTGGGCCAAACAGTGAATGTGACACTATTTTAACAATCTCTCTGTTTTAAACCGGGTCTGTTTGTCATGAGGCTGCGTCGGACTGAATCGGGCGAAGGTGCCTGAATGTTGGCGTCCGCGCCTGAATCTGTAAAGAGCGCGCTTGCTCTGAAGCTGTGATGAATGACAGAATAACTCCTTTGAGTGAATGCATGCGAGTGTAAGATTTCTTTCCTTCTTGTGTCCCTATGAGAAGATAGGTGCCAATGTGTGGTTCAGTCAACATGGCTTTGAGTTAATCCATGCATAAAATATCTGTAAGAGACAGGCAAAACACACATGCACACACACACCCAGGGAGAGAGCAGTGGGGAAGAAAAACAGGAAAAAAGACCCTTTTCTTCTAGAAGATATTGTCATGCTGGCATCAGCTAATCTGGACAGTCTACAAAGAGCCAAGTGGAAAAACTGTCTTCCAGTGTAATTATATAAGCTCTGTACTCTGCTGCTGTAAGGAGAAAAACAAAACACCAGAATAATCATGGTGGACTATTTTTTTTTTGTCAGAAATTGCATCACTTTAACTGTCTTTATTTCTCCATCCAGTCACATGGATGACATTTGTGGACATGGACTACAATTTCAACCTGTTCCGGCATTAACCAGAAGCTTGATTGGAATAATTTGTTCGACGTTTTACTCCAGGACTCTTGTCAAGTACAATGTTTTTGCCACAAATTGATTTCATCTCAGAACATTTGCTTTTAACTATTCATGCTGTGCTGTTGAGATGTAGGTTACTGACAAGGCATTGGACCAAATTATTCACTTTAGATTCTGCTAGAGGCAAAATTCTTGCTTTCTCACTTAAATTTTTAAAGCTTCCATGCAGACTTTTCAAAAATATCAATCATAATCACTGTAGTTTATCACACACACACACGGACGCCCACACAATACTTCATATTCAGGTTTTCTGTTGTTTTTGGTATTTTTTTCAAGTATAAGTTGTTATTTAATCAAAAACAATCAACCCACCAATATAAAGCTTCCATGTGAAAAAGCCTCTGGTGACATCATATAAGGGTCAGGTCAGAATGTTCCGTTTTTCTTTTTATCAAATTCGTCTTTCAAAAATGTTTACTCATATTCTGTACACTGTAAAAAAAAATAAAATCCATAAAATTTTAAATAAAATACCGACAGTTGTGGTTGTCAGAATTTTACCATATTTATGTGGTAAAATTCTGGCAACCCCACCTGCTGGCATCTTGTCGTAAATTATAGATGTTTTTTTTTTTTTTTACAGTGTACAGTTGCAACCAAATATTTGAGCTATATGTAAGAACATTGTGTGCAGATATGCATTAAACCAATCAGAAAAATCCAAAGCGGACTTTAAATACATTGATAGCAGCTGATGTTTTGAGTATTTTTATCATTCCTGTTTAGTTCAGCTAAACATTCCTTAGCGGTCTCTAACATGGTTTGTTTTGTCAGCAGAGCCAAACTCTGACTCGAACATATATGATTGAAACTCTCAAAGCTTCACAATCTATGTTGAAATCCTTAAAAAAAAAAACATTATGAGTCTGAGAAAAAAGTTAAAACCAATCATCGTTGATCAGCTCAATTCTTTTGCCTCTTTGTCGTCATTGTCCCAAACACACACAAAGGAAAATGTGATATTTGTTTTACTCAATGCGCTTTTTACAGCGCTGGAGAGTATTTTTAACCCATTAGAACATGATGTAATATATTTCTCCACCAATTACAGTTTAGCAGGTGCCTCAGGTCCAAATGGGTTGGGTATTTAGGGGAAAATGTGGCACACAAACCACCTTAATCACAAGCTAAAAAAAGGCTGTTAATGCACTTTTGGGGCCTCATCTTGTCCCTGTGAACGTAATGACTGCTTGTTTCTGCCTTGCATTAAGTCCTCAAACACGTCTGCATGTGTGTTATCCTGGTACAAACCTATTAGAGAGCCCATATGAAGGAAGACATTGAGATGTTTATAGGATTCAGCTGTTCCTAATAAACTCTCCTTGTTAACATCCAGTCGGACACATTAAAGCAGGTGTAATAAAGCGACAGAATGGTCTTTCTCTCAGAGCACTTCTTCATAAACTACAACAGCAGATGTTGAATTATTTGGATGATTTATGTACTGTTTGCTTAAAGTTTAGCAGCATTAAAGGAGATTACTTAGATCTCCTTGCCAGACATGAAGAGACAGTGAGTGAATATAACATTGCTGTCTGTACAGTCCAATTTTGCATAATAGTGAAACTGTAGAATGAACACGCTGAACAGAACGTGCTACATGGACCTGGAGCCTAAAAACGTAACTCCCTGGGCTAGAATGTTGATCTGCCGTGCACGTTGTTTATACAGTGTACTTTCTTTCTTTTATGAGCTTCAAATAAACTAATAAAAACAATATTTATTTACTTGTCTGAATGATGATGTGCAGATGGCATCAGCTTTTATTAGACCAAATAAGAAAATGCCTTATTTTATTTTAATTTAATTATTTCATGTTTTGTTGCATTACAACCAACTTCAAAGTGCTATATTTCCATTTTAAATAATAGCACAGTATTATGGAACGGAATGAAAAGGCTGCATAGCTTTTAATTTCTTTTAAGAAATACAATCTGGTAAGTGTATTAGAAATTTGCATTGAGTCAAAACTTTGCACTGTCACATTTTGCTGCAATTGCAAGTTCAAATCTCTTCCATCAGATTGGATGGAAATCATAAATTTTTGAAATTTTGTCATGGATCTCGGCAGAATTTAGGTCTAGACTGTGACTGAGCTATTCAGAGAATGTGTTTTGATCTAAACATTTTTATTTTGCAGCTGTTAGCGTAGGGTCGTTGTTCTGCTGGAAGGTGACTCCCTAACAGATTTGCAACTACCTGTATTGTTTTTTTCAATCAACCCTGACCGGCTGAAGAAGAGCATTTTTAGAGCATGATGCTGCCCTCTATATGTAAGGATGATGTAATACTTCACAGATGTGTTAGTTTTCCACCACACTTAGCATAGCTGCCAATCATTTACTCTGTCCTCTATTTAAAAATCAAAATTTAAACAGAACTTCTTATGGCTTTGCATCAACATTATTTTTTCTTGCCACTCATATAAAAGGCCAGACTGGGGCTACGATCTAAGCTGCAGATCTCTAGAGCTCAGGATTGCTCTTAATGCTGAGCCTGTAAGTTCAGGTGGAAGGGAATATCTTCAGGTCTGTAGACTTTCAGTTTCACCACACTGTTTTCTTTTTAACACAGCGCAGTGCTCCATGAGATATTCATATTATTTTATATTAGAACATGTCTCCACTTTACACAGTTACACAAAAATTCTTTTGCGTTCGTATGATGACATTTGTTTACTAGACAGCTGGATTTGAACTATGCACACAAGCACATTATTTCTATTGATGTGACTTTTGAAATCAGTTGGTTACACTTTCATTTAGTGGCCTTTAATTGATGGGGACAGCATATTTGGCATGGCACACTTTTTGAGAACCGTTGTATCTTTCGAATTCACAATTACACACTACTGTGTGTTGGTCAATCACATAGAATCCTGTTTTTTCTCTTTTTTTATTTTTCACCAGATAAAATCCCAATAAAACACATTGCAGCTTATGACAGAATATCAAAAAGTTCAAGAGTGATAAAGGGCAAATGACTGTACACATTAAAAGCCAAAGCAACCAGAATAAAACGACTCAAAGAGGACAGTCAGCTTCTACATTTATTATGTGCTATAAAAGACAAAGAGGCTTTCCTAACAGCTGATTATAAAGTAATCGGAAAACTACACTTATATTTACAGTTTTGTTCATTAGGATTCTAAAGACTTGATCTGGATATTAAAAGTGTTACTTTTTTTCTTTTTTTTTAAAATACGGACCTTTTAAACTTGCATTCTACGTTCATCAGCTTTAATCGTGGCATTTCAATCTTTTGGAGGACAGAGAACATTGAGATGTCATGTCATGTAATAGCAATGTGCTTCACATTGATGTCTTGTGTTTATAGCCTTTAGTTTACGACAGAATGTAACAAAAAGTAAAAATTATCAAGGGATACTCTTCAAACTATTAACTGCTCCTCCCAAAACACTTATATGTCAGACTATGGTACAATAAGGTGTCGTCATGGCAGGTAGGGCATTGTATTAAATCATCTGTACAACAGAGAAGATTAAAGCTAACACAACATGAATGAAGAACCCACCTGTATTGGGGATTGTTAATCTTCCACCCAGGAAGTTGAAAGTCCCGTATGAGGTGTTGGCCACATCACGGGGGAGAGTTTTAAAGTAGGTCTGAGTGGACAGCCTGCTCACAAACTCTGTGGTGTCCGAGTTTAGCTTCCCATTGTGGAGCGTGTGCGATCCGTTGGGAAGGGGGTCCAGCAGAGGCCCGTTGGTCATGGAAAATTTCCCAGCGGTGTCGTGGCGAGAGCGCAGGGTGCCCTGGTAACTGGTGGTGGTGGTCGTCAGATCAGGCTGGATGGTGAGCAAATGGGAGTTCTCTGTTCGAATAATGAAAACAGAGAGAGGAAAGGAAAAAGGGAGATATGTGAATCTCAATGAGTGGCGGGGGGGGGGGGAGAGTGGAGGGATTCAACATCACACAGACAGACCTCACACTCTAAAGCTGTTTGCATCACACACAGAAAACTGAAACAAACACTGAAAGAGACACATGGTTCAGAAAACAGAGCATTCATACCACACATACACTACAACACAAACACAAATTCCACCCAAAGCCACTCAATTTCCACCCCCTACCCTCTCCTGCTCTATCACTGCCTGTCTTTTTAGCAGCCACACAATCAATCCCAAACAGAACTCAGATGCAGCTTAGCATCCAGAATGCATAAAGGCTTTTTATTTTCACGGTGAATCACAGCCACTGCAACCCAGTTCCCTGTCTCCATCCGCCTCAGACAGTTGTATTTCTATTACTCGCTGTTAAACCTCAGAGGCTCCACACAGGCAGTAAACAGAGTGGGTACATTTCCTGACAATGAGGTGGTGGCGAAACATAATGTGCCAGGCAGGCAAATAAAGAGCTCATGAACCGCACACACACAAACACGCCGTAACTCTTCCTTGGACCACAGACCCACTGCAAGTGCACTCACACCACCTCCACGACCACAATTCCAACAGGTTCAGAGCTACATGTGGACGAATGCTTCATGGTCACAGTGGAAAGATGGACAGACGAGGGTAAAAAAAAAAAACAGTGTCCTACTGCTGTGGGGAGGCCTTCGTGGCCGTGGCGCCCACACACCTGGCTTGCTGGGCTTAATGCCCATAGGCTGGAAGCCAGTGGTGAGTATGGAGGAGTCCGCCACGTCAGCGTCCAGGCCCTCCTTCTTGCGCCGGTAGACCAGGACGACCACGATGAGCAGCAGTGTCAGACAGAGGGCCACGGCCACCATGCCCACGTACAGCGCCACGTCCTCGGCCCCGCTCACGGCTGCAAGCAGAGAAATTATTAATCAAGACACTCCAACTGTGTGAGGCGTTTGTTGTTTTATTCAATGGAAAAAGTTTTCTTGAGGACTTCTTTAGCTACGTGAGGTCAGTGTCACATTTAGTGCGGTGGTGCTTTATCTTGCGTGGTGGTTTCTTAATCTAGAAAACTTGAATCTGATATTAGATAACCCAAGATTTATGAAGTCTGGATTGTCTGAGAGTTTGTGTTACTGAGTTTTCTGTTTGAATTTTGTACACCATAAATACAAAATTCATGAATAAGTACAAAGCTGTAAAAACCTACAGAACCCTTTTTTCTGTACTCCTCACTGTCAAAGACCTGTGGCCTGCTCGTGTTTCCTTATGCAAGTGAAATCTATAAACATTCCTCCAACTCTCTTAAGCATATGAATTATGACCTACAGTGACAATGTGCCTCTTTGTTTTTCAAATCATTTGAAGATTCCCTGCTTTACTTTGGATTAACGTCTTTGTGACAGATGGCTTCACATCTGACTCCCAAACTGCAGAGGTAAACAGATGTGTTGCCAGCTCATTGCAAAGATTCCTATGTCATGAAGGTGGAAGACAAGCCAAGTGCTTTAAATGAAAACGTTTGAAATTTGGCTTTGTCTAAGCAAAGTATCTTAACCGAGTCCTTTAGGTTCAATATGTAAAACTATGATTTCTTTTTATTTAATATGCTAAAAGAAGCAACATCTTGGGAGTTTGTAGCATGGTAATAGATGGTTATAAAATGTCACGTGTGATGACTCTATGTAATGGATGACTTCCACCTTTTGATATTAATTAAATATTAATTTTTAGATTAACTCATATTTGGAAATATAATCACTGGGGGTGTGCGTCTCTGGTTTGTGCCAAACAACTATCCCATCTGGATACACAGCCAACAATGCGATCCACTTTGGAGAAAATAAAAGGTGTCTGAGTCACTCTTCCATATCTGGCATGTCCTAGTTTCTGTACTGATGTGGCTTGGCTAATCTTAACATCTCAAATTACCACATCTGGAAAAACAAATATTTATTAATACTTTAATTTCTTTCTTCAAACTCACACAAACTTGAAAAAATACCCTAATAATAGTTTATACTGGACTATATATGACCCCATTTCTTATTTATGAATTATGAGTGTTTACCATGAGGATCAGCCATAATTAGTGATGTTTTTTCCTGTTAGCATTACGCTAACACACATCTAATTGCTCCAGGAAAAGCTCCTGCTTTTATAAATGTTATATGTTATCTGAAACACAGAACTTAGCTAATATTCTCTAAGACTACTTACTTGGTTTATATTACTATGACTTGTTAAAGTTTAAAACTAAAAGTAAGTGCATTGACTTTCTCTATGTGACTGGATGTCTTAAGCCACCATGTTTTCTCTCTTTTACTTTTCGTAACACTTGCATATCAAATGTTAAGGGAAAAAAAATCCAAGATATATAGTCTTTATTTACTACTACCGACAGCATCAGAGCATCCTTCTCCCAAAAAGTTCTGGCCAGATTTATTTATTTTTTTTAAACTATGTGTGTGCAGTTGAGTTTTTTATGTTTTTGCAGGAGAATGGGATTTGCTATAGCTGTCTCCCTGTGCTGCTGGATCTTGGTGGCGAAGGATTCTCCCAAGGCCTTTGTGGAGCACCATTGTGCCCAGAAGCCACTGGGGCGTAGTGCTGTCAAGCGAACACAGCCAAGGAGGGGACACGACGAGCGGTGCAGCATTGAGGGATGGGGAACAACAGAAAAGGTTAAAGTACTGCAGGCTGCACGTGTGCTGAGTTGACAACAAAAGGAGGAGGACAGGGTGGAAGAGAGGAGACAGGAACAAATGTAGCAGAAGGAAAATTACAATTAAAAGGCAAATGGGAGGGCTGAGTAATGTGCCTTTGACTGACAGCTTGTAGGAAATTAGCATTTTTATCAATAACAAATCCAGAAATAAACTGGATTAGGACCCAATTCATCATTTTTGTCATTAAAATTTGCAGGCATTCGTGATGATTTTGAAGCAACGAGCAACAACAAAGAGCTGCATTAACCTTTACAAACAACCGTTTGACATTTTAAAACGGTGTTAGTGAATCTGAGGCATGTGATAGAAAATTAAAATAGCAGTCAAATAAGAAAAAGGAGTCTCACATTTATTCATTTTTGTGTATTTCTTGGTCCGTCTCTCCTTCCCGTGCTTCTAAATCACAGTTTCCTTGGACAATGCTTCCCTAAAATTTAAAAATGAAATGCCAGAATCTATTTCATGGGTGATTATCTCAGTGCAATCTGATACTTTAAGTAGAGGGATTATAAGCAGCTAACCTCTATGGCAGCTCCTCGTTCAGCCAGAGATCTCTTGACAAGTAATCAATCGTGAATGACTGGCTAAAGATAAACACGAGATTGTGTTTTTTTTTGTTGTTGTTCTAAGCAGATATCCACAGAACACACTTCTGGCTTGAAGAATCTTCTGGGACGCACTCCCATCCTCTGCACTTCTCATATAGTCCATTTACCTATGTGTTCCTCTCTGTCTCTGACTCGACTCCCTGTGTTTTTCCATAAGTTTCCTCAGGCTAGCAAAGAGGTGCTTAACACTGAGCAGCCTGGCTGAACCCTCCGCTCTTCACAATGAGCTCCAGAAGCAGGAAGGGGAGACGTGCTGCACCTCTCATTAAATTTCTCAAATCCAATTGTTTTTGGCGAGTCAAAGGTCAGATGACGCCGTGATATTTGGACAGGTAGTTTTCCAGGCTGTTGAGGGATTCTTGGTCTCACAAAAGACAAAACAACACCCATCAGATAGGAGAGCAGCCACCTGTTTTCTACTGATTTAGATTAGTTTACTTTCTGAGGACACACCAAAGGCACCTGGTGGAGCCGAATAGATCCGGTATCTCTGCACTTCCTTTTTCTCTTCAACCACACCGCTCTTGCATCCAAACAATAAAGTCAGTCAATCAGACTACCCCCTCCTCCCTTTTTCCTTCTCTGTCCACCTCTCTCATCCTCTGCCCAGACTGTAATCTCTGGTGGCTTATCAGAGCATCACTGAATGAAGTTTTATCTGACCCACCAGGTGTCACAGCCAAACGATCCCAGTGCTCACTGCAGCTCCTCCTGGCCTGCACTCATTGATTCACATGATGCCGGCCAATAATTGAAAGGACATCCATCACACTTTTAATTGACACAGCTAATCAGCTTTTATAATTGGATGGGTTCTACTTTAGTCCCTCTCCAAAGTGCCCTCTCTTTCCATGCACTCCATACCAATTTACACATCCTCCGCCTTCCCTCCGTCAACCGTCACTGCATCCTCCACTTCTACTTGACTTAATTGCACAACTTTTGATTCTCTTTGTGTGTGACCTCTCATCATGATTGACACCTGCCTGTGGATAATCTGTAGATGTGATGAGCTTTTTTTTTTCTTGCAGAAATGACCGCAGGGCAATGTCTGTTTTGCTCTGTGAGCTTTCACTTCAGTTCGTCAGACTTGCTCCAGGGCTGGCTGGTTAAGGATAAGTTTCTGCCTTGAGATGGACCAGCATAACTCATCTCCTTTGAAGCAGTGTATCTGGGTTCTGTTAATGTTTGGAATCTTATTGTATTGACACCTGTCTGCATAATGTTCCTGGCTCTCCTCGGGGTTCCTACTCATTTTGAAAGGACATAATTACAGAAGTTTAATGTGAAACTTGCAAAAAACAGATAACAATGGATGGATGCACAGAAGGACGGATGGATGTGAGAGAGAGAGATGGATGGAGGATTGGATGGATGGCTAGATGGATGTATGGATGGATTGATGGATGCATGGCTGGATGGAAGGATGGATTGATATATTGGTGGATGGATGGATGACTGATGATGGATAGATGGAGGGATGAGTGGATGGATGGATGAATGGATGGATGTGAGAGCGAGGGATGGATGGATGGAGGTTTGAATGGATGGATGGATGAATGGATGGATGAATGAATCAATGGAAGGATGTGAGAGCAAGGGACGGATGGATGGATGGCAGGATGGATTGATAGATTGGTGGGCGGATGGATGACTGATTATGGATAGATGGATGGATGGATGGATGGATGAGTGAGCGCGAGGGATGGATGGATGGAGGTTTGGATGGATGAATGGATGGATGGATGAGTGGATGGATGGTACAAAGGATGAATGACTTGATGAAAAATACCTCAAACACCTCCCTCTATTTTCTTTTTTTGATCTTTTTTGAACCTTGAAAACACTTGAATTCCAAACTTTCCCAGACTGCATAGGAAACCTGTCTCTACCTGCTCCTTTCTCTCAGCTGCATTGATAAATAAGAGCTTTAGAGCCTCCCATGCTTCCTCCCTAGGGCATTTATCAGGAGACGAGAGAATATATTTCATCCCATGGCCAATCCTAGTCGCTCGCCTGAAGATGAATTACCCCCGACTTCTTAAGGTCAGGGAAATATGGCTACTAAAACTCTCAAAGTGAACGTGACCATTACTATCTCCACAATACAGTCGTCCCATCCCTCAGCGGGGTCCTGGTGAAATATAGTCCAAAATAAATGCTCAGCTATTTTTCACACAGCACCGTGACCCTGCTCTGGCAAACAAACTCATAAAGAAAAAAAATGGCAGCCAGTTTGCCACCAAATTAGCCTCAAATCCAAAAGCAAGCTAAAGATAAACTAATACTTTCCACCATTTTTTGTGACACACTGGAATTGGATGCTGCTCAAAATTAAGTCCATTATCCTTATCACACATGTTAAGTGATATAATTGTTGTATTTTGTTCTAATTTCCTGAGTCGGGAAAGAAGGGAACCATTGTTTTTCCTCTACCCTTTGTGTGCCCTCCAACACCTGTCTGCCATTTAGGCTGTGGCTCCACGCCAGCACATTCATGGTTTCCATGAGCTGATTTTGCATAAGCTACATCTTGGGCTTGACTTGTTTTCTTTATGAAAATGATCCTGCACGGCTCAAATCTGTCTGTTTTCCAGCTGTAACTCAAATCCAGGACCAAGGGTTAGTTTTCATGCACATTGCCCAAACCATTATCCTCTTCTAAAGTGTCACTTTTAACATGACAAGGGAGATCAGAACCTCAGACAGAGGAGAGCTTTTGTTACATAGTGACGCTGATTTACTTGCTATTTTGAATTTACATCGGAGGAAAAAGGCTGCCTTTTGTTTCAGGGGCAAGTTCTCCATCATTGCTAATAGCCTGGAGATATGGTTGAAGTTGGCAAGTTGCTGACGAGCCAAAACCATCTTGCCTCTGTGCTTATTTTAATACTTCACACAGCAATTGTCTATGGATTCGCATCTGCTAGGAACAGATTGGGATGGGGCATTCTTCAGAGGCCAGGCTCTGCTCCACACTGTCAGGATAAATACTCTGTGACTCTGTGTGCTACTGTGAGAGAAAGACGGGAACAATGACGGGCATCTTTGTGTATATTTCCTGCCTCTCTGAGGAGGAGCTGCTGACCTTTGATGATTGGCCGACTGAGCTGCCTGGGATCACTGCACCCTGCCAAACTCGCCCGCTGCTCGACAAAAGCAAGCACATGCCCGCAGCGCGCTATACATAATGCAGCATCTCGCATACTGTAGATCTCAGCAGATATCCTCCTTCAGTCCATCTGATCACATCAATCAGTGCCCGATACCAGATTTCAGTTTATTAATTCATCGGCTCATGTCAGATGAATCCCCATTAAGACTCGCGGTGTTTACCATGAGGATCAGCCAAAGAGCACACTATTTATAGCCGTTTCTATTCGAGACGCCGCCCTCATTGTCTCCGGACGGAAGGCTGCAATATGTTTCAGTCTTTGATATCTGTAGGGAATGATGGAGCTCTCTCTTCATGTCCATCTGGTCAGAGTTGGACCCCGTGGAGCCTCTTTCTTGGTGACTGCTGACTCTGGCCCTTTGCACTCTCCGGTTTTTAATCCTTACAGAATAAACGTGCCTTATTATAATTCACAGGGGATGTAAAATAAATACATAAAAGTTAAGTCATGCTGGCTTTTAAGCTAACTGTGTCCAACATGGATGCTTTCTCACCCCGAGAAGTGTCCTGCCAAACTCGTACGAGCCAGCCATGTGCATTTTCACAGCCCATTTGGCTCGTGGTCATTTATCTGGCAGGTTGTGTTTTAATCAGTGGAGAGATGCTTCAATTCTCACCTCTATTAATAGGTCAGGGAGCAACAGAGAGCTGATCCACGAGGTAATACAATGCATTATGCTAGCAGCAAGTGTCACTCCAGTGTTAATTAGAAATGATCATCTGAAAAGGTCACCCAGGTGGGGATGAGATAACGGTGGGCCACAGATGAACCTTATGTGTGAAAATGTACCTCAAGGGAAAAGCAGCTTTTCCTTGCCGACGCCTTAGCGAGATGAACTCGTCATTTATCACTTGACGCCAATGTCAAAAGAAAGGGTTAAATATTTAATTTACGTAGTGAAAGGAAGAGGGTTACTCCTTGTTCTACAGTAGAAAAACTTCATAAATAAGGAAAAACGCTTTCTTATTCTTTGTGTAAGCCTCCTGCAGGGTTGCTAGCTACACATTTTTCATGTCTAAATTCCAAACTTTTCGTGCAAAAGCCCACAATTTTCACATATAGATACAAAAGTTCACTATGAATATACTGCTTTTATCGAGGTCAGGTCATTAATATAACAAAAGCATCAGGCGGAAAAAGAAAGCAAGGCAAAGAAGAAGATAGAAAATAAAAACAAAAGAAGGAAAAAGAAACATTTTAAAAGATAGAAAGGAAGAAAAGGAGGAAAGGAGGGAGGGCAGGATAGAAGGAGGGAAGGAAGGATAGAAGGAAAGAAAGAGCAAAGAATGTAGCAAAGGAAGAAAGGAAGGAAGGAAAGAGGGATAGAAAGAAGGAAGGAATGAAAGGAGGAAAGAGGGAAGGATGACAGGAAGGGAAATAATTAAGAACAAGGAAGATGAAGATGGGCAGTAAGGAATGAAAAACAGAAAGGAAGGATAAAAACTAAGGAAAGAAAAATGAAAAAAGAAGAAAATGAACGATCAAGGATATTAAGAGAAGTGGACTGGGATTAACATGAAAACACTAACATTTTTCGAAACTTTCCCATGTTCCACAGGATCCCTCCTCCTCATTGGAACTGCCTGATCAAACACCTGTTCACTTGTCTCCTTGTGTTCAGTATAACCCACTGACTCTTCCAAACTTTAGTTATAAAATTCAATTATTCAATTTGTTTTAAAATCCACACTTGCTTCTGAGATCACTTGATTCCGTTGCCAATGGCTAAGAATAAATCTCAAACGTCATATCTTCCATTATTGCAGCGGAGTCGAACAGTGAGAGCGATAGTTTTGCAGTGTGTGGGTGGTTTCTGCACTCACTCTGTGGGCACTGCTCGTTGGTACAGTTCATAGACTGGAGGTCGAGCCCCTGGCAGTCCTTGCCCCCGGTGCCAGGCGAGGGCTGGGAGCACTCCCTGCTCCTCCACATCGAACAATCTGCCCCGCATGCCGACCACTTGCTCCACTCGCTCCAGCCTCCGTCCACTACAAGAACACACATATAAAACACGGCTGAGGATAAACATGGACACATGGCAACAAAAAGCCCCAGTTTCCACTTACACTCCAGTTTATAGGAATAAAATGATTGACTGGAAAACAAGGTGACAGAATTCGAACACACAGTAAAGTTTATTTACAACGCAGCTGTGGGTCTATGTAATTTGAGAACATATAGTTCAGAATGCTCCTTTCCCATTATGTGCAAAACCACTCGTGCAACCCCAGCATTGTTATTTTACAGTCATGCAAATACGCTTGTGCATACTTTTCAAATCCACTGGAGGCACAGGGGAAACCACTGCATGTAAAACTGCGGAGGAGAGTCATGTTGTTTCTATTCGCCTGCCTTTGTTTATTTTTAACATGTAAAGCAGATGCAGCAGATAAACCCGGGTGGTGTGAAAGTGCTGGGACCAGGTCACCAAACCAGATATGCACAGAGAAAAAAAATGCTTTGCAAACATAAATACATAGGCACACATACGGTGTTTCGCAAAAGTATTCCCGCCCCATAACTTTTCAGCATTTTGTCAGATCACAACCACGAGCTTCCGGGTGTTTCATAAGGACTTTATGCACTATTTCATCATAACATATTACATTGTTGAAAAGTGGAAAAGAAAAAAGGGCACATCTGGACCAAAAATTTCAGTCCTGCTCTCTGACAGGAGCGCCTTTCCCCCTCATGTTACTTCCCAACTAAACCTTTTAGAGTTTTCCTTCAACACTGGATTTTAAAAAAAAAATGCAATTCTTCCATAAACATAATCTGGATTATTTAATCTCCTTTATAGATACCATGAGCTTCTCAGTTTTAATGAAGGGGAATGATGTGGTAGGATTGCAGTTGTGTCATACCCTCTTTGGTTGACTTATGAATGAAATCATTTGCACTGAATGTGATTAGGGGTATCAGTCTAAAACAAGGCTTACAATTACATTCCACACTTCTATCTTTTCCCATCCAATTAAACAATTATACACTACTTTGTGTTGGTCTATCACACTGAAATCACACTGAAATTCGATTAAATATGAGAAACAGTGGCTTTAATGTGAAGAATACTTCTGCAAGGCACTACAGCCTTAATCCAAGTTTCTTTAGTAAATGAACATTTGTGAAAGAAACAAACCTGCTTTGGTTTGATTACTTAGTCAAACAAGACGTTACTGTAGCAACTGCGATGCTGCCTGCAGTGCAACTGGATGCAAAACTCAATACAGGTGGTGTTATTATGAGCTGAGGAGAGAGTACATTACAGCTGCAGGCCAGTCACAACTTCAAACAGCCCATCATCAGCGCAAGCAAAATGAAACAAATGAAAATGGGCCGGTAATAGTTGTGTGCACGGCCGGCTGTAAGAAATATCAGCCGGCCTTTTCTTCACACAGAGAAGGAGGCCATTTCACAAAGGAGGGGGTAATTTGGCATTGTGGCCAGTGGAGGTGGTGGCTGAGAGTGATATTGAGAGTGACACAGCACTGGGCCGGGAGAAGGTTACCGTTCGGCTAATGGGAAAAAGAGCAGTAATGAGCTCTCATGGGGGAAAAAAAAAACACCTCTGTCTCGCTCTCTTTCCCAGACGCAAGGATGAAGGGGACCCGATGACGTTCTTCTGCACACATACACACAAAGTTGAAGCACACCTTTGTGACAGTGGTGACCCCAACCCTGGCTGACCAGAGGCTTGGAAAACCCTCATGTTCATTAATCTTGGCAATAAAGAGAACAAGGGGAACAATTCCCAGAAAACCGAACATTCCCCTGGCAGTTCACCAGTCTTTGGTTGATCAAATATAAGCCATAATTTTTCAAATTTGTATTAATATTAATTTGGAAAACCAAGTGAAAAGCAAATTAGGCTTAGTTTGTAAATAAAACTAAGCCTAATACGATATACTTATGTATGTCTTTTTTTTTTAAATGGCTACAAGAAAAATTTGAGCACTACTCTGCCTGCTTTATATGTGTGGGTGTGTGCATGCGGGTGTGTGTGTGGCGGGATGCTGACACAGCCTGGATTCTTTTTGCAGTCAGATCAATTTGGCAGGAAGAGCAGAACCAATCAGATAATTGTCCTTGTTTGGCATTGAGTGGACCCATCCGTGGGCCAGTGGGCTCATTGTCCAGGCTGGGAATGAAAATGATTGAATAGCAAATTACATCCTAATGAATATATTATGTTGCCCCTCAGTTTATCCACATGGCTGTGAAATAAAGAGATGAGATCAACATCTGCCCTGAAGAGATGATGGAATTCTTCTTCTCCCTTTTCAAACACAAAGCAAAACTAATGACCATGGAAATGACATTTTCAAACAAGGAGAGCGACGTGGATTTAAAAAGTGATGCTAGACGATGTAGACATGAGACGAGCACTGGCACCCAAACCTGACGAGAATCCAACGTAAAGACGAGGATGCACGGACGAGCCTCGACTGGCTGACTCTGAATGTGTGCCACACGATTGAGCATGAAAGCAAGCAGCGTATGGAAAGCATAAAACGACAGTAAGACGCAGCAATTACAGATATGAGAAAACCAACTAACAGATCTTTTCTTTTTAATTTGTCAAGCTCCATGAAAAAACTAATCCAAAGCCATGGTTTTCCAATTTAAATCCCCAGAAGGAGATTGTTACTTCCACAGCAAAAGGCACCTTAGCTGATTTTCAATCTCGCAGCGCCGCGGGTTTCAGGTCAGGCGGGTTTCTGAGGAGGTACAGTAATACAATAACCCAGTGGCACCCGCCCCTCGTTCCCCCATTTGGACATGTTGCCAAGTGTGGAAGCAAAAAGAATCCGATCATTCTCCACAGGTCAGTGGGGGGGCCTGGTTGAGACTCCGCTGTTCAAAATGACAATGGCTGCTGACGGACACAGCTCGAGATCGCTGAGCGCCTATGGTTTCTGTGTCCTTGAAGGAGACAAGGGGAGGTGGACGAGTACCACTGAGACCAGCAGGTTGTCCCTCTGCTCCCACTGTCCTGTCAGTGCACATGTGCACACGTCCCACCGCTGATCTCAGGCATCAAAAGGCTGATTGAAAAAAGGAATAAAGGCTCTTTACTTCTGCACATCACAGAAATAAAACCGGTCTGATGGTTAATATCAACATAATGTTGATGTGCAATTTTGACTACTTTAATATCATGTCTTGCTGATCAAAAACACAAAAAGCTGAGTTCACTCTTTTGTGTCGCTTGAAGCAGAGATATAAACCAAAGTGAGACAGGGTGAGATATGAAGGAGGGTGGGTTTAAAACGAAAGGCACCAAATGATTAAAAATGATGCAAGTCTGTCACCAGATGGCCACCGTCTTTTTGCATCAAATTAATGTGCTCGGCTGCCACATTTATTACCCGCCGCCTTCATTTATTCTATGGATAAAATGTGCAATCTGCAGAACAATCTAGGACTATTTTTTACAAACGTGCGAGAACATACTTCCAAAGTACAATTAGACTTTCGCCTGCAGAGCAGAAACAAGACATATGGGGACATGTGCAGGACTCGTCCGCACACACACGCAGACACGAAGGCGGGCGTGCACAAGCACACAAGCTCCGAGTCTATTTATTTTCCATCTTGCTGAATTCTCCCGACTCCTCTGGCAAGCCAGAGGGATCGTTACCATTTTTAAATAATTCACTCAAGTTAGAAACCTCTTCAGGTTGTTTGGTGTTTGCTCTCATCTCAGGCGGCGGCTCAGTTCATCCTGTTGCCTTCCAAAAACTGGTGACTAACTGCTAGCTATTGGCTGCGGGGATGTGAGTTTTTGTTGGAAATGTTGGCATGATCTGACATTTTGCCACTACTGTTGGCTCTGACCACAAGTCGGTGCAGGGGCACAGTCAATAAGAGGGTGAGGGATGGACTGCTGTATTATGTGGGATATTTTAGCGGGATATGCTGGGATGGAGACAAGAGAAAATAAAAAAAAAAGATGGAGACGGAAGAGGGGAAGGGGGGCAAATGAGACGAGCTCTGGCATAGTTTGGCTACTCGCTGTCTCAAGTGTTGATCTGCTCTGCTCTCAGCCTCAGGCTTTAGCCTCAGCCTCCTCCACAGCTCCCCACGTCTCTCTCAGCAAGGAGCCCATCTGATCCGCCACGCAGGCCTCCGCCAACTCTCATTAAACACTTTGGAGACTCAGACAAAAATACAGATGAGCCTCCATGGCTTCGCACGTTTCCAATGAGAGGTGGGAGCTCGCATTTAGACACAAGAGTCATCGCGAACAGACGTGTGGAGAGTTTTGTTATTGATGGTGCCAGGCTGTGGAAGATGATCCATAATGTATGTGTATAAAAATATGCCTCCGTGGCTGACCTGCTCAGAAGAAACCATGTTACTTTTAAAAGGTGAAAGCAGTCAAGCCTGAGCACATCAACCAGAAATAGACATGAAGACTTGGCTGAACAATAGGATTGTTTGTTTCTTTATTGTTTATTTGCATGGGGACAAGAGTTAAGTATAAACACAAACAGAACACCATAAACATTTATAGTCTCAGCTAATTTGCAATGCCCGTCCCTGGATGGGTTTTTAACGACATAAAACAATTTAAAAGTATAGTTACAGTGAAACTGGGACAGCCAGGGCAGAAAAAAAAAAGAGAAAAAAGACAAGAAATACGTAGCACAAGCTGCTGAAATAAAACCAAACTGAAGTGTATTGCAAAAGTTTTTATATATTTGTTATATTTTGTTGCGTTACAGCTGAACATTCTAATGTGTTTTATTGCAATCTTTTTGCGTGGCAAACCAACACAAAATAGCACAAAATTATGAAGAGATCAGAAAAGGAAACATAGTTTCCAAATGTTTTCACAAATATAAATCAAATCAACATTTTTTTAATATAAAAAAATGTGTTCCATAAGCTATGCCTAGTCAACACATACATGCATTCGCAGCAACCCAGAACCCAATATCCTTTTAAAACACTTTAAGCTTATGAAAAGAAGGTGTAAGGTCCAAGAATATGCTGTGATTTAAGCCTTCCTATTGTAGCTTTTTGAATGCAGAGGGTGACGGTCCCACTGGAAAGTGAACATCTACCGCAGTCTCAAATCTTTTGCAGCCTCCTACAAGAATTTACTAATAAGGTGACATCTGAAGTCAACTGTTTACAATGGACTTTGAATACAAATGCACACTAGAAAAGGAAGAACATAATTCTCTCTAGTCTTCACAAACATGCTCTACTTTGTACTAGTTCATCATAGAAAATCCCAGTTTGATACACTAAGGTTTGTGGTGGTAGTGAGAGAGAATATGTGAAGAAGTGCGAGGGGTGTGAACACTTTTGCATGGCACTGTACACTGGAAGTTAAGCACACCAGAGAGTTAACAGTCAACAGCAAATTCCAAGTTTAGATAATTGATGAAGTCTTGAAACCAGACCAGCTTTAAATAATGTAATTTTTAACAATGCAACTCAAAAACAAAGCAGCTGCCGAGGAAAAAACCCCTCTCAAGGCTGGCATAAAAAAATAAAGAGCACTACTTCTGAATCCAAATGTCAGCAGTGTCTGAATAAATAACACGATGTCTATCTGCGGCGTTACAGCTCTCCATGCGATCCGCTCTTCTCAAGTCTCTTTCAGAGATGGACTTAAATCACTATCTAGACCTGTGAAGGCTATACGCGCAGCGATAATTGAAGTTGTTCTGCAGTAAGTGGCGATGCTCTCTCTCTCACACTGCAAGGCTGGACGGCTGCTTCTTGCTGAGTGCGACTCTTGCATGCGAGTGTCTGGTCATGCGTTCAAGCTCATGATTCATCCGTTTGTAAATCATTTGGCTGATGAAACAAAAAGGGGTTTAATGTGGGAGATCTGATTCCGTTAATGCCTTTGCTTACATGAAGGCTTCGGCGCTCCTTGGGAAACAGCAGCCCAGCATCCACAGCCGCTGGTGTTGCCGACTCTGGCCGGCTGCAGACAGCTGGGCCTGTCAGTGCTACTGATGCCACCAGCTCAGACGAATAAATGTGAGAATTGCAGCCAGAGACCAGGCTCTGTTGGCAAACACCGGGACTGACAGGTGTAAGTGGGGTCATGTTGCCCTAGCATCTCTCATCAACAGGAAAAAAAATGACTTCTTTCTCTCCCAAAAGTCTCTGTAAAAACGTATTTGCCGGACACAATGCAGTTGTTTTCTTTTTTTGCCATAGCTCCCTTTTGGTGGGAATTACACTCTTTCTCCTTGAGGAGCAGGAGAAAGATGAAGGAGGAAGCGGTTTGGTCTAACAATAGCAGCTTGGACTGACATTAATCTCTTTAAGCTCATGGAGGTCAGTAGCCTGCTTTGCTGTGGAGGAATGTCAAGCATCCCTGGGCACCGCTCTAATTCTAATTCCATTACTAGTTTCTCCGGCTCTAATAATTCAGACTCTGTTCACATCCTGGCGCTGCGTCGTGCATTTGTGTTTCCTCTGTCTTCCTCTTCCCGCTGTATTCCAGTGGGCCATGTTACTTACACTCATCCTTGACATGTAGTGATGTCTTTACATGGGAGATGTGTAACAGAACGCCTTGATCGCTGAGGAAGATAGCCTCAGTTTTAGGCAGCAAGACTAAGCTCGCTCCCCCTATCCCCTCTTTGTCAAAAGTGTCGTATTTCCTCCTCTGATATTTACAGACCGTGGGAGATTTCTCCTGCGGTCAGCGTGGCCCCAGCTCCCTGTCAGAGCCAAACACCCGGCTCCATTCCCAGCGTCTCTCTCCTTTTCTTTCCGACGTTATATCTGATTCCACCTGTTTATATCCCTGCTTCCACCTTCCTCCTTCATTTTCCTGTCCAGGTCTCTCCCCTGTCAGGGGTTTCTAATGCAGACCAGCAAATGAGGCAGCTTGACTTCCATCTCAGGCTCCCAGAGATCAATAAGTGTTGCTCACTATCAGCCACGACGCTCTCTGCCTCTCAGACACTCTCACAGGGGAGACTGAGCCAGCAAATGAAATTCCCCTTAACTCCTCTCACATAAACATAGCACGCAAGCTCCCATAATTCAGATTTTTTTTCTTTTTTTTTTAACCACACATTTTAAATAGCAGCTTGAACAGGAAATAACAACAATTGCTCTGGTGAGCGCGACACAAAGCCAAGGCTGCGTCTATGTGTATGGGGTGGGAGCTGAAATAAAAATTAAGCCTATTCACAGCGCAGCTGATGATGCAAACAACGTGTGATAGTATTAAATCCCTTGCAGGATTGCTGTGCAAGCGCTCTAATTGCAGAAGGCAACAAAAGCATAAAAAAATGCTACTTAGAGTTGGAGGTACAGTGTGAAAGAGCAGGGAAAAGAATGAATTGATGACTTCTAGATGCAAAAAAAAAGAAAAAAAAGAAAACGCAAATAAAGGAAGCCACAAGAAGCCAATGCCACAGGACAAACAGGGCTGCCTGGGAGTTACCTGGACAGGTGGCCACGCAGGCACTTTTCTGGACGTTCTGCCCCTCACAGGATGTGCCTCCGTTCAGTGGCGTGGGATTGGTGCAGCTCCGGCTCCTCTTCTGCCAGCCACGCCCGCACACAGCGCTGCAGGACGACCAGGTGGTCCATGTGGACCAGCCACCGTTGACTGTCAGACCGGTGCCGAGAGGAGGAGGAGGAGGAGGAGGAAGGTGGAGGAGTTTAGGGGGGGAGCGGTAAGGAAGACGGGAAGGTTGAATGGAAGGAGGGAGGAGGGGATGGATGGATGAAGGAACAGAGCAGCCAGGTTTACCCGACATGCAGAAATAAAAAGAGGTGTGCTACATTTGAAAAATCGCGACTGCCTGTACACTGCTAGGCTCCACACAGAAAGGTGAACACATGGAGAAGCAGTAGCAGAGTTGGCTGCTTCCTGCGTGTGTGCTGGAATTACAGCCAAACGCAGTGAAAACAAAATGACTCAACAGGAAGCGGAGTATAACCAAGCAACTTGCCAGACCAGACTAACACGGTTGCTGCAGCTGGTGATGTTAATACTAATATTATATTCGACCGTTATCATAAAGCCATCATTTCTAAAGCTCTTGGCGATGGTTTTTCTATTTGGAAGACCAAACGATTAGTGAAATATAACTTTAAATTACAGTATGCCCCAAAAACTTTGAATTTTTTTTTTTTTTTTTTTCACATTTAGTCATGTCACATCCACAAACTTCAATGCTTGGGATTTTATGTTAAACAAACAAACAAAGGAGCTCACAACTCTAAGATGAAAACAGTTAAGTTTATATATCTAATATTTTTTACAATGTAAATAATTAATAAACTTAGAGCACACCAAGTTATACTTTGGTGACTTTGATTCATATGACTTGTACCACAAGTTGTTGTAAATCACTTAAAATTGTCCAGTGACAAGCATTAAATGTGTAAGATAATAAATCTAATGGCATAGATAATTTCACATACTCCAAAAACATAAACAACTAAGTTAAAATAACACAATTCTGTCTTGGTTTATAAAATACTTCATGGCTCTGCTCCACCAATATTACAACAATTTATTCAAAAGAATAACAGTCAGCGAACGTGGGTGAGACTCATTGAGCAACATAAAGGGACTTTTTACGTCTCATTTCATATAGAAATCATCTTAAAAGCAGACTCTTCAAAAATATCAACATTGATGTTGATTGATGTGTATGGCTTTAATAGTTGTTTATATACATTTAGCTTCAGAGTGTTATATCTCTTGTTTCCATCCTGGTTTTTATTATTTGTGTTTTAACACTAATTTTCCAATGGGACTAGAGATGGAAATTAGCCATTTGGCTACAATCTCTTGTATTTAAATGTTAATTCATATGTATTGTATTTTTATTTTAAACAGACTAGAAACTAAATTAAACTAAATGAGGAAGACATGATACAACTAAAAAGTCTGGAAAGTGTGTCCAGACTTTATTGCCCCTCATTAACTCTGAGTAGCATTTCATTGTCTGTTGAAGAAATTCATCCCTACATCATGAAGCTGCCACCACCAAGTGCCACAGTGGGGATGGTCGCTTCAGGCTTTTCTGTCACACATAACAACTATGTAGGCCAGAAAGTTACATTTTTCCCCTCTTTTGCCCAGAGTGCCTTGTATCACATGTGGCTTGCGGCTTGTAGCAGACAGAAAAAAAAAGAAAAGTGGCTTCTCTTTTAAAACAGTTTTGCAATAAACTTGTACAGATGAGTCCCTCAATGAGTTCCCTCTGGTCATTCATAAATTATGAATCAAACTTATTGCAGAACTTAAAGAGGCATGGAGTTGAGTTTCTCAGGGTCAATATTTAGTGTTGAGCACGAAATGAGCGTCAGAAAACTCCTAAAACATTAAATACATCGGCGGTCTGTTACAGCGTTTTTGGTTTTATTTACGAGCATAACCGAAACCGGCTTTTATGAAACTGTATCAAACTAAGATCCAGTGATCTGTTGTTTTTTCTTTTGTGAAAGTCAGCTCAACTTGTTCAACATGCATTTATTGGCCATGTAAGTCAAATACACACAGTGGTAGTCTTTGTGTTTTTGCCTTAATTCTCCTAGCCAGCTGGCCGTCCAGATTGCCTGTAATTGCTGTATCACACACTTGAGCAGCACCGTCGTTTTACCCCTTCACAAGTCAGCTGATATGAGGTTCTGACTCCTTTTCTTGACAAGTCAGGGACGCCCCCTGTTACTTGGTCTTTTCACAAGATAAACAGTGCGAAAAACCATCTTAATGAAGTGCTTCGTGAAAGGTGAAATACACCTTTGATTCATCTTTCTCAACAATCTTTCCACGCTTCATAAAACAAAGATGTTTGCCACACATCACTAATAGTTGTCATTTTGACAGAGTCTCCTACCTCTGTGGATGTCAGCAGCTCCTCCAGAGTCACTATGGGCTTCTCTGACAGCCAGGTCTTACAAACAGGTGCCCTCTGTTTACTAATTAGGTAATTTCTAAAGGCAATTAGTTGCACTTGATTTTGCTTAGGGGTATCAGCTTAAATGAGGCAAATACCATGTTCAAGGATGTTTTGTGTTGATCTATTATATAAAAGCCCAGCGAAATATATAAAGATATGTGGTTGCAGTATAGCAAAAATGGGAAAATGTCTAAGGGGCATGAATATTTTTCTTGCCAGATACTTTAAACCACCCTTCACACACTGATTTTACAGCGTTATTCAAACAAAGTCTAGATTTCAGGCATTTCATGAACTTTAAACACCGAATTCCTATTACTGCAGGTATTTGCTGAACCATTGCTCCTGTTCTAAACTTTAAGTGTCAATTATCATGTAACTGATTCTGTTGAGCGCCTCTCAATCACGGCAGGTGATTACATCAAATCATGCAGCTTCTTTCCCAGCATCTACCATGTTTCCTTCAGCCTATGAGCTACACAGATTCCTGATTTATTGACCTGAGCGGCACTGTCATTGCCTCTCTGTACATACTCCCTTCGTAATTTCCCCTTAACTCTCTGCGCTTGTCGGGGCTGAATCATTTCCTTGCCCTCTCTATGCAATTGATTGCTCGCCACAGCGAGGTAAATTGCCAGGCAACTCGGCCTCTGATTACCTCTTAGCACCGAGTGCAGTCACACCAGCCGGGTCTTGTTAAAATGCATCTCTGGCCCCCCTATTGAGCCGCCTTAGAAAAGCAGAAGTTATTATAAGTTGCTACCGCTAGGTAGATTAACTAAAATGGTAGACAGAGATGCTGCACGATAAATGGTTTGCTGCAAGGTAAAGATACAGGAACATCAGAACTAAGTCTGCAGATAGAGGAACAATTTCCTCTGTTCTGATTTATTCTCAACTACTATGACTCATTTTATCATATTGAGATGAGAGGGATGTTTCATCATTCTTTCATAATTTATTGGACCAACGAATGAAAAGGACTGTTTGAGACCACTATAGAGGCGAACAATAGGAGCATGAATGCTCTTGCCTCCACAGTAAATTAAACTCTATATTCCCTTTAACAACAACCTAATCAATTATAATCACCACTAGTCATAATTGTGCTTTTTGTAATGTCTTAATGCCTGTGGCTCAATGGAGCATATGATAATGTGTGGTTTGACCACCTGCTCTAAATTAACACATTTCTTTTGAAACCATTCAGAGTGAAAATGATTTCCTCACTTTTAAACCACTTTAACTTCTTCTGGTTCTGGTCTGCTCTGCATCCCCAGAACCAGAACCAAACAAGCAGAAGCAGCATTCAGCTTTTATGCACCACAGATTTGGAACAAACTTCCAGAAAACTGTAAAACAGCTGAAACACTGAGTGCCTTTAAATCTCGACTAAAAACCCACCTGTTTGGAGTTGTATTTGAAACGTAATCAATTACGAATTTAATGATGGCTTGATTTAATGTAATGTTTTGATTGTTGATTCTATGTTGCATGATGATGTAAAGCACTTTGAAATGCTTTGCTGCTGGAATGTGCCATACAAATAAAATTTGATTTGATTTTGATTTAACTGATGTTCAAAACAACTATTTCAACATTTTTACCAACTTTAGGGTTTGCACAGTTTTGTCAGAATAAACTGTGGAAACCTTGAAAAAGTTCTTCTCAATGACATTTTATCTGGTAGGTACTGAAATAACTATTACTTAATAATTTTCCCAAAAAAGTTGCCAGCTGGAAATAATGTGAGATGAGTGTTAGACTTTCATGCCTCCAACATAGGTAAAAGTTGAATAGGACTCAACCGGCACAATATATGGAACTGAAATGATCATAACACAATCAATGTTTACAACACAAGAGTTGCAAAGGACTGCTTTGATACAATATTTGGTTGGGTGTTGCGTTTTACGTGGTGTTGGGTTGCACTGTGATTGCCAATCGTCAAGTAGCGGGTCTCTATTTAAAAAAAATATTTTAAATAAAGTTACAAAAGTCAGATAACATCGTTCTATCTGCTTGTTTTCTTACGATAGTTCATATATAACTATATGAAGTGTTTTAGACATGAGAGAAAGTACTTTACCAAATGTTTTAATTTATCTATCAAGGTTTCTTCTAGCAAAATATCTTCACTCTTTAAACGTCATTGCACCCTAAATCTGGTGAGATTGCACTGTGAGCTTTAGAAGACTGGAAAGAAAAAAGACCATGAATCTTTTAGAGCAACATTAATCTGAGACCTGTGCAATTCAATCTGCTCTTTA
This sequence comes from Girardinus metallicus, assembly GCA_903067095.1. NCBI lineage: Eukaryota > Metazoa > Chordata > Actinopteri > Cyprinodontiformes > Poeciliidae > Girardinus > Girardinus metallicus. The sequence continues at coordinate 8,306 of CAEGAE010063610.1, read as the reverse complement.
ATTGAATGGGCTCGATCTTAATCTTTGGAAATAAACATGTTTTCTTCTGTTTCTTGTAATAGTCTCATTATAAGTAGTATGAGTGGGAGCAGGACAAAATCAAGCCCTTTGATTTTTCTGAGCAAAAGTGGAAAATAATGATATAATAAAAGCATGTTCATGCAGAAAAAAGTGTGTCAATGGGAAACAAATATGTGGATATTTTTTAAGGAATGCCTATAGTATAGCATGTATTGCTGTATTTCACAGCAGAAATGCATCCCTTTGTTGAACTGGTGTTGTGTACGTACCTGCCCATGGCAGCACACATATGTGTGAACTATAAAAACACAGCTCACCACAAATTGCTGTCACCTGTTTTCGTGTTGGCATTTTTGCTTCAAAGACACACACACACCCGCACACCCCCCCCCGCATACCCCTTCACACCCTGTCTGCAGAATGTGGACTTTTCACTTAAAATCTGCCAAAGTAACACCTTCTCTAAGGTGCGGATGTGTTTATTTGTCTTTTAGAAATGTAACTCCTCAGAACTAATCGGTAAAATTGTGTTTTATGCCACACCTGGAATGTCTTTTAATTCTCCGTACATCTGTTCACATTAACTTTTTTAAAACTTTCTTCTTTTAATGAAGTTTGTAGATTTCTACTGCAATTTGAATTAACAATCCATATTTAAAATGTGTCTGTTTGAATACGTGTTAAAAAATCTTTACAACAGTTGCAGAAAATAAAAAATAAAAATGGTCCCTCTTCTAATCTTTTGTTTCTACTTAACAGGATTTTTACTAGATAAGAAAGTTAAGCAAATTTGACCTCAGTTGTGCAAATGAGACTCCATATTATCATTATTTGACAAAAAATAAAAACTAAATGGAAAAGCTGTGAGTTAAAAGTGTGCCCAATAAGTGAAGTAGAAATCCCTGATCAGCAATGCCCTTAGAGAAGAAATTGGGAGAATTTTTATAGTACTTTAAAAAGGATTTGATTTGATTAGTTCTTAGGGTTTCTGACAATTAGAAAGAAAAATGAGTAAGTCTAACCTGTTTGAAAAAGTTTCCAGGAAATTTATTTTCTTCCTAAAGTGCATGGTTGCTGTACATCTTAGCTTTCAAAATTTGCATCTGAATGACAACACAGTGAGCCCAAATTAAAGATCTGTGGCCATGAAGAAATAAAGCGCCATGTTTGGTTTAAACCAAATATAATGAATAAGCACCCATACATCAGACCAGCTGTTGAGCATAGTGGTGGAGGAGTTATGCTTTGGGATTGATTTGCAGCCACAAGATGTAGGCAGATTGGGTTCATTAAATCAAGCAAAAATATTTCTGTACTTCAAAGCTTCCTAGAGTGAAAGTTGAGGCCATTTGTGCTGAAGTAGCTGAAAGTGTTCAAGAAAACGTCTGAAATAGAAACAAACTGAGGAGTTACCACGGCTACACTGAAAGTCTAAACTTCGGCTGAATTACTAAAGTATTTTAGTCAGACCTTAGTGAACTGAAGCAACATTGTAAAGACTAAGACCATTTTTCTGCAGAAGAAAAATAAAAAACACTACTTCAAGATTTTGTAGTTAAGGTTTGTTTTTTCATAAATTTGTAGTGTGTCTTTGGCATTTGGGGATAGATCTAAATAATCTTAAACCCTAAACAAGAAGGAAAGTATGCTTTCTTTTCTGTACATGCAACAGTGTTTTATATTTTTTAAGTTATTATCAGTTTTTAACTAAAATTCACAGAGTTTTCTAACTTTACTGCAACCCCTGGCTGTATTTTTAGGAAGTCGCAACAGGAACAACCTATGACTAAGGCATTGTTCCTAAATATTCATTTTTCTTTCATAAAGTGGTTTTGTGAGAAATTCCCAAGTGACTTTAGTGTCCCATTTGTATCCAGCAGAGAATAAAGATGGTCTGTAATGTATGGATGCTTCCATTGTGTGCTAGACTTGGAACCATCTCTGATAACAAATATGGGGGTTCTCTGCATTTTAATAAAGGTCACTTGGCTTATCAGGCCTAGTCATTATTTACAGTTTGCTGTTAATTCAATTTCTTTTCTCTTACTGGATTCACAACAAAGAGGGAGGAAGATGGCAGCCATGGCATCCAACATTGCCAGCTTTTATAAGAATGGCTGCCAGAAGCATTTAAGTTGGTGTAATTAACGTCCAGCTATACCAGCAAAATTTATCGCTTGGTGAAAAATGTGGAGCTGATGGTACAAGCTGCCACCATATGTCACTCATTTGTAATGCTCTACTTTGTAGTTATTACAGCACAAAATATGGACACAGTGCCTCGCAAAAAATATTTGTACTCCTTGAACTTTGGCCCAGTTTGTCACATTATAACCAGAAACATTAATGAATTTAATAAATGGCACATATTTCAAATGTTGGGTGCATTTGTATTAACGCCCCTGTTCTCTGATTCTGCTCAATAAAATCCCATATATTTTGTCTTCAGATGATATCTAATTAGTACATAGTCTCTACCTGTGTGCGATTTAACTTCATTATGAATGCAGCTGTTCTGTTCAGGCCTCAGGGGCTTGTTAGGGAACCAAAAGCATCAAAAGACCAATAAACACAGCAAACTGGTGTTGAAAGTCGCTGACATTTTAACCAGTGTTGGGTTAATAAGGCAATAACGAATGCTTAAACACCAGACTAAACTGACCGGCTGAAGCAATGAGAGCGTTAATGAGTAGGCCCATGGTTACTCTGTAGAATATGCTGAGATTGAGAGATCAAGTTGGAGACAATGTTATCAGGACTATTACTGTTCCAGAAATGTTAGAGCGACTGGCACCGAGATTCACTTTCCAGCAGGACAACGACCCAAAACATACAACCAGAGTAAGACTGCAACAGTTTAAAATAAAGTATGCTCATGTGCTAGAATGACCTAGTCAAAGTCCAGACTTAATAAACCCAGGCGAGAATCTACATAGAGACTCAAAAAACAAATTTCAAATGTGCTATTTAACTGAGCCTCAGCTAATTTCCAAAGCAGAATTGAAAAAAAAAAAAGAAACTGGTAGAAACAAACCCCAAATGATTTCCAGCTGCAGTCGCATGGAAAGGTGGTTCTACACTATGTGACTCAGGGGGATTGAATACAAACACATGCCAGACTTCTCCTATTTTTATTTGAATAAAGATTATAAAATCATGGATAATTTTCCCTCATCAATACTGTGCTAGTTTGTGTCATTCTACCCGATAAGGTACCAATGAAATACACTGACGTTTGTGGTTGTAACACAACAAAATGAGAAACAGTTCAAGGGATATACACCCTTTTGTGGGCACTGTAACTGCGCAATGAACAGAAAACCTGCAACCCGGTATGTTTCATCCATGGGAGCACACAGAGGTTAATGTGGAAATGTGGAATACAAGAAGAAAGTAAACATGAAATGATTCCTTTGGGCAGTTTCCCGGTTTGCATAATTTGAAAAAAAATTGCACCCAGACCATTTAACATCTGCTAAAAGAAGTTATCGTCACCTACCATAGACCAGGACCGTGGCAGAGTTGCTTTTGCGGCGAGCGACGATGTTTTTGGCCACACACGTGTAGTTGCCTGTGTCCAAAAGGCGGGCTTTTTTGATGACAAGATTGTTGTCAGGTGTGATGAAAAAATTGGGGTCGCTCAATGGGTCGAGCACATCCTCGTTCCTCTGCCACTCCACCTGAAAAGCATATTTCCACGGTCAGAACTCGGCTCAAATCAACAGAAATGTGCTCTGCGATGAGCAGATATCATGTAGAGGACAGACTACGACATGCAAAACAAGGACATGAAGACCGGTTTGGTGCTGGGAACAAATTTTACTCATATAGCCAACTGATTGGAAAATGTATTACTTTATACTGTGAAGAGAGCCGCTTTTATTTTGCAGCTGCTGGTGGTCTGTGAGCAAAGCCAATCATGCTCTGCAGTGCCTTCGCTTCTCTTTCAGAAGACAAAATTGAAGTTATTCCCGTCCTGGTGTATTCACGGACAGGCTCGCTTGTTTTGCTGCTCTCACTTGACCCCGTGCCGTCTCCAGAGAAGCGATGGTATGGCAGCATTGTTGCTGGTATTACTGCCAGTTGCGATACGCCGTATAATTGGGCTTTCTTCCTCTTGCGCGCGCTATCTCTGCTTTCTCCCGCGGTGACTTCTGCTCTGATGTTCTTTTCTGTTGAACCGCGGTTGGCACCTTCCTTCCCATTTCTCTCCAAACAGTCCCTGCACTGTCGAGCTGTGATTGGCTTGTCTGCCGGCTCTCGTCTCTGGGCTGTCTGAGCTAGCAGCCGAAGCTCCTGTTGTGTTGTTATTAGAGCAGTTAGTGCCTATCTGGGACCGAGGAGGATGCAGCACATGAGGTGAAACAGCTGGCACCACTCTGGCCCTCTAAACACACACCGGCAAAATATGAGAGGGGAGAGAAAGCGATGCAAGCAGAACAAGAGAGGAGAGAGACAGAACGAGATAAGGAGAGAGTGAGACAAATAGAGCCATTCATTATGGACGGGCCTTTAGAGATGCCAAATGGGGAGTGAAGCCTCTGAGCCTATCCTGAGTGATGTGACGAGATGATGTGATATATGGCTTCTCAGAGATGCGAAAGAGATAATAAATCAATAATAGGGAATAATTAGAAGTGTAATTTATCCATACAGGGATGATTGTTCCCTTGGAGATGCAGCAAAGTCACTTTTTTGCTCTTTGCGGCCCCCCGCCCCACCTGCCTTCTCGGAGAAGAAAGAGTAAAACGATGCTAGATGTGAGCTTATAAATATCTTCTGTATCTGTATCTCACCTCGGCTTGTGGCACTCCCTCGGGGGGATGGCAGTGCAGTAACACCTCCTGGTCCAATGCCACCTCTTTACCCTGCGGCTCCTCCTCAAAGTTCTTTCTCAGGTCTTGCACAAAGAAAGACAGGGAGAGGAAACACAACCAATTAGGATGTTTGTTAGAGCTCATGACATTTGAAAGAAATCATTTGAAAAAAAAAAACAACAAACAAAAAAAGAAACAAACTGGGTCTGGTGATGTTTTTTAAATTCCAGCCCCTGAAATGTTCAACCGTGGCCTCGTGTCGCACTCCAGTTGGCCTCTAAGCCACAGTGGAATCAGTGGCACCAACCATGTTGCTTATTACAGGCTGCCTGGCTGGTTCAGAGATGTTTGTCTGCTGCCAGAGGGACCTGCGCTGAGCAAAAGCAATTGCATTACCCCTTGCTCCCACCCAGCCTTCCCCCTCACCCCCCAGCCTCCGGCAGCCTCCGGCCCCCATCTGTGCGAAGGCTTGGAGCAGCCGCACAAAAACAATGCCCCAAGGCGCCTGGACAAGAGCTCCTGCAAAGCCCACCCGGCTGCGTGGGGGCTTCACTTTATGTCTCATTGAGCAATCTTACAGTTGCATCAAGCCCTGCAATATATTTGTCTGTAAACCCCAGCTGTGAATTGCACAGGTAGAAGTGGCCTGGCTTTTTCGTCTTGCAGGAGGCGGGAGAGGGAATAAACGCAGGTCTGTTTGGACCGGATGAGACAGGCAGGCTGCCGATAGCTGGCGGCTCGGTGCAAATTTGATGTGTTCAACCCCGTGTTTTGACTCAGAGCAAAGCAATGTGTTATCGTGTTGCGAGGGGCTGAGGGTGAATTCCTTTAAACGGGATGTTCAGCCTGTCCTGACCGATCACACTGGAGGAAACGCTGAGACAAGTGGAGAGTTTCATGACATTTAATTTAATTAAAGCAGATAAAATGGGACTGGAGGACACTCGAGATGTAACAGCTCTAGAAAGCTCTAAAGTATGTGAGTGTAAGTGGGTGCGGATAAATATTGGAAATGTGTCCTGATGCATGGCTATTAAGGCATGTGTATGTCCTTATCTTACATCTATCTGACTTTGTTAAGATCCCCAACAAGGGTAGATAATGAATGTGTCTTCAAAAAAGCCTTCTGGTTTGGAGACTGCGTTTGCCTGCGTCTGGAATAATACATATTTATGTGGGAATTAATAGGCAGAATGCTGTAAAATGCTCAAATGTAAAATGGCTCCTTCTAATAAAGCTTTTGAGGCGGAGGCGAGGGATGCGCCTGTGTTCCCCAGGCAGATTTATGATTGCTGCACAGCAATAAATTTCAATTCTGTTTTTATTCAAGTTACTTTCACAGGGATCATTGCTGATATACTGTAGCTTGTGAGAAATATGCTCATGAATACTTAAATTTAGTGTTCCACTTTTTCCCCTTTTCCCCTCTTTTTTGCCTTTCTTTCTGCAGTATTCAGAAATATTCATTCAATAATCAGAATCACAGGAACATTATTTACGGTGCCTTGCAAACGTACACCTATCCCTAAAACGTCTTCACACAAATTCTAATGGATTATTTGCATTTTTTTTTAGATAGACCACTTGAAAATATTACATAATATTGAGGTTGAAAAAAATTAATTGTTTTAATTTTTTTCTTTGCATTTTTTTTGCGTTCTTGTACTCCTAACTCAGTGCAATAAGTTTTCTTTCAAGGTCATCATTAAGGAGACCAAAGAACACAGCAGATGAGTCATTTTGACATTTAAAAATCAGGTTTCTGTTCTAAGTTAATACATCCAGCATTAAAAAAAATCTCTAAACCTTTATTTTAATCAATAATCAAATAGAACTTAAACTGAGAGGCAGGGTAAGCAGAGTATCAATCGGTCATACATGCCACAAATCTGGCCTTTATGAATAAAAAAGTCATCATTTAAGGAAAGCTATGAGAAGTTTTCTCTTCAGTTTCTCACAAATCATGTAGAGGATACATCAAACATGTGAAAGACTTGGTTAAATGAAACCAACATTAAACTATTTGAGCCACACTGTCATGAGTAACAGAAAATTAAAACCACACATAACCCTAAACATCCCATCTGCAGGGACAGAGTCGATGGAAAATGGATGGGATGATAACAGGGCCATTCAGGCGGACCGACACTGTAAAATAGTTGAAACTGGGGAAGAGGTTCACCTCCTATAATAGCAAGATGATCCCGAACAAACATCCAAAGTTACAGTAGAAAGTTTTAGACGAAAACTTCCTGGTCGTCCAGAAGGTCAAAGTCAGATCTAAATTCAGTGTTTCTGTATTTCTATATGTACAGTAAAATGTTTTTATATGCTATATAAATAGACTGAATTGAACTAAATAGGATCAGCAGAAAGTCACCTGTCCTGCTATCTTGAATCCCAATAGAATAAGTTTTAATTTGAGGCAAAAATACAAAACAGTTAGTACTAATACTTTTACAGGGGCTTAATTTTAGCTTAATTTTAACAACTCTACGATAAAGATCACAATGATTTTTGAGCTAATTGTTAAATAAGAGTCAGTCCATGTCTTTCCCTGTCCTGATCCTAAGCTTTTATTACACCTAAGCATGCAAATGTGAGCACCTTGTTAAGAAACCCATGCATTCGTAATGACAGTGAGATCATTTTAAGTGCACTCACAAGCAATCCTGATGTACGCTTTCTGACTCTTCTGAGTTCCAGTGGTGCTCCAGGCGACACACTGACACCAGTACTCATCGAGGCCGAAGATCTTCTCCACCTGCTGCCTGGTAATCTCAATCGTCACCTGCATGACCGGCAAGGCTGCAAAGCAGGGACAGACATAACAGCATCATGAACGCGTGAATCATCCACATTGGTTTGTCTGAGTGCAGCAAAAAGTTAAACGGTTGCGTTTTGTACTTTGAGTAATTAGACAATAAACCCAGGCAGAATAAACAAGCAGACAAGCATAATCCTATATAAACAGAGGGCTTGTTAACTGAGGAAAATGAGACGACAGCCTCACAGCTACCCTGCTGTAAATTTGGAGGGCGTTAAAATGGAAACAGTTGGGAAGGAACACAGGAGCGCTAAACAAACGCTGGAAACGAAAATATCCAGCGTCGCCTGCTTCCCTATCATCAAATCTAAGACGGGAGGGAAAGTTCAATTTGTGGAGCATTTCTACAACAGTGCAGAAATAAGAGATGCAGCTGTAACACAAGGTAAAAATATCTTTATTGCTTTTCTGCCAGAACGGACTGACAAGTCTTCTCTAAATAGAGCAAAATTGGGACAAAAACCATCCTGCCAAACTGTCAAAACACTATAAAGTTGTCACAAGCTTATCTGAGTTAAGAAATCTTTCATTTCATTTTTGTCCGCTGTTATATTTGAGACATATCTATATCTATATATATACATATATATATATATATATATATGTATATATATAGATATAGATATAGATATATATATATA